>VYZW01055463.1:212543-416396 GCA_013401315.1 Balaeniceps rex
ATGCCTACGTGAGTGGATTGTTTTATACATCTTAAGACACATTCTCCAGTTATTTTCGGTACATGTGATATCTTGGTTTTGTGTAAACACCAACACAAAAAATGAAGTTTGATGGTAACTTTTTCCCTTTTTTTTTTTTTTTAAAGTATGCTTTTAAAGTATATAAAGTATTGGATAAACATTTGTGTTTGCAATTAAGTTGTATCAACCAGTAGTCCACTCCACTGCAAATGAGGTCATGAGAAGTCTGAGAAAGTTCATCTGAACTTGCAATTCTTTTGTTTGGAGTGTAGATGTTCTGATCAAGTTTGTGCTATAGTCAACTGGACCTAACAACACGATTAGTGCTGAAAGCCTAACTCATGTGTTTTAAGAGTTTAACGAGGACAATAGCAATGCTGCCACCTCATTTGGACATATCCTGGGTTTTGCGTGAAATGCCTGAGCTGCTGCAGTTTCAAGTGTCTCTCGAGTATTAAGATACCTCCATAACCTAATAGGATTTTAGGTTTTCAATGAGTTTGAGAGTAATCCAGTTGTGTTTATTCCATCTTGAACACTATGTTTGTAATATTGGGTCTATTGAAGTCAATGGCAAGGCTCCCACTGACTTTAATGGGATCAGGATTGCAAACCTGGAGAGAAAAGGCAGCAGGATGTAAGATTTCTGTCAACTGCCTTTAATATTGCATCTAAATTGAGAAGGCCACTTCTCTTACTTCGAGGCTGTGGGGATGCTAAAGTGTACTTGACAGATGTCTCGCTAAGGGTTTGAGCTGATTGCTGAGAAGTAGCTCTCAGCAGCCCTCTTGCAGACCAATAGTGAATGCAAGTTGGGCTTGAGCATCACTCCATTCGGAATGATTAAACAAGGCAGAGACAAACTATCTGACATCAAGCACTGCCACCTTTTATTAGCCCCTTACATCACGCAGAAGGCCAGAAGGCACCAGCCAGATATGTGGGCAGATAGAAGATGTTCAGATTCCAGCTATGCTTAACTGATAATACTCCCGAAAAACAAATTAACTGTGTCTGGCTCCTTCAAGGGTTCAAATCTGGCCCTTTATCCTTTTTTGCATGATCAGATGGATCATCCCAAGCTGTAGACTATAGTACCATTTCAGATGGCCAGTAACTTTCTGAAGAATGATTCTTTTCCAAGAAAAAGTCCAAAGAGCTGAGACAAATGGACTAATTTTGTACCTGAACCGTTTGTTTCATAGATGGGACTCCCTATGGAATGTCATTCCTTGAGAAGTCAGCAGGGGTCACTTAAGTTCATTATTTTGCAGCAAATTCACTTTTGGGCTTGTCAGAAAGTAAGAGCTAAAAATCCTTTAGGTATATATCATTTATGCCACTGAGTGATTTTTCCTTCTATAATTTAACTTGGCTGAAAAAAGTGATCAAAAGTGTGTAAGGAGAGTTAGATAGTACAGCTCCAATGCAGCATTTGGACAGAACATAAATATATTTCACATGTTGCCAACTGAAAAAGATTATGCCACTTAAGAGCACATTGCACCTTAATAGGAATTTATTGTCAAAAGAGTATTCTCCTAGAAGGATATGGCATTGTGGCAAAACAGGGGATAGAGATCTTCTGGCAGACCATCATTTTTACTTGTACGAAGCAAATGGAAAAATACTGAGATAGAGTCAACTGTCTGGTATTGACTGAAAAGGATCTTCTGTGCATTTGCTGGGAAGCCAGACACGTTTCCATTCCTCCTACTGGAGAGAGCAGGAGAGATGTGTATCCTGTCGAAATAATGTGTTTCTCTCTTTGAGTGACAGCACACGTGCACGTTCACACTGTGGAGGTGCGTGCAGCTCCAGCTCTCCAGCCCAGATGCTCCTCAGGCTCAGTGTATGCACGTCCCCCTTCCCTCCTGCAGCCACCGCCGAGCAGTGCAGAAGATGCCGTGCTCAGCTCCCTCCTCTGCCTGGCCTCCGGACAGACCATCTTAGGTGTTCCCTCAGGAAAGCTTTGCCTGCATTTTTGGAAAGGGGTACAGATCCAAATATTGCAAAAGCTAAATTTCCAACATTGGTCGCTTCTTAAAGGTCTATTTAAGGAGATAATTTAAAAGGAAGGCCTATGAAACACTTGTGTACTCTAGCTGAAATCCTGGAGTTTCCTATATGTTTGTTTTGTATTTCAAATTTTTCATGTAGGACAAATATTTATTGAAGTTCCAGTGGGATTCCTTCCTTCCTTTCCCCACTTTTCAAGATGGGTTCATCAGAAACCATCTTGAACATCAGCCAGAGGAGTAGCCCAAAGGAAAACTGTCTTTCATCTTCATGGAGGGCATGATGTTAGCTTGTTTATAAAAAGAAAATCATGCTATTGTCAAGAAAAAATGTGGGCATCCAAAAGCTGGGATAGGAAGAGCCTCAAAGTGGTTTTGAAGCATTGAGTGGCACGTGTGGGCTTGGAAAGGGAGTTCCTTTAATCTTGAGTTGGTACCAGTTAGAAAGAACTGACGGTGTTTTATAAATACTGTACAAAAAGAACAGAATTGCATGGGTTTCCACCTGCATGATCCAGAAGACCTCTGCATCCATCTATTATGTACCCAGAGCAGTTACCTTCCCTAACCGTTTTTACCTACCTGCCTAACTAGATCAGGACACGTTGTTTTCTTGCAGTGGACTTGGCGTGCATTGGCTTTTTGGTTAGCCCCAGGACACCGAGCTGAGCAGCAGGGCTCTCTGGGCTCCCATTTCTCAGCCTCCTTTTCCCTTGCATTTCAATTTTTGTGGCCAGATTGAGCAAGAGCTTCAAGAAAAGGAAGCTAATGGTTCTCGCAGATTAGACTGTCTTTTGCCAAAAGAGTTTAAGAGGTGCATGTCTTATTATAACAGTATTGGCATCGTTAGTACTGCAGCAGAGAACTCTATCCAAGGAGCCTAGCAGAGGCTGGAAAGAGGTGCTGCAGACAAATGAAGAAGGCAGCAAAAAGCCTCTAATCCGTCCAGAGATAAAGCATTGAGGGCATTGCATAGAGCTAATTAGGGACACATAAATTATCAGCATAACAGATGTAACAAGGAGCATTGCACAGAGAACAAAGTAGAGTTCAGCTGAATATAGGTCCGGCCAGATGTATGAACATACACCTAAGCTGATAGAAATAGGAGCAAGGAATAAGTAGTCTTCAGCAAATTTTAGGATGCCCCAGTAACGTCCTTCCTCACCTTACCTCTACTATGGAACTTACACCTGACTTTCTTTGCTCCCTTTATTCTGCTATTGATTAACCTGGGTAGGAATGTTCTCTTTTTACGTTACTTTTTTCTTTGTTACTTGGTTTGTTGTTGCAGTTTGTTCGTTGTGTGGTCGTCTTAAAAGAGCAAAGGAAATTTGACATGGCGACTGAAAGCACAGAGATGCAAAGGTGCTTCCTAGTCTGATGAGGTCAAGAAGTATCATTAGCTCAATGCACAAAAGTCTGTTACTAAACGTGAATATGATTTGTGCGTGAGGATCTCCATGAGCAATACGGAACAACTGCATGAGAGGCAGCTGTAGGAGCTGTATGCTCAGATACTTTATTAGTGTTCACTTGATATTTTAAGCGAGCAATTTATATATATATGTATATAAATGTACACACACACACTTGTATATTTGAATTTCAGTGTTTTGTAGCATTAGAGAAAGACAACCTGCCGCGGGGCAATATCGGTTACTGCATCTGTAGAATTACTGTTGGCCATGCACTGATTTCCTAATAATAGTCAAAGCGATCGTTCAGCCTACATTGAGCATGTCTGGATTTAAAATGCAAAACAGCAACATGCTTCATGCAAATGTCAACCCTGCCTGTGTTCTGGGTGCATGTCCAGAGGAGGAAACAATAAGTTTATTCTTCTCCCCAATTAGACTTTTGTGAAAGGCTCAGTTATGTCTCCAACTATCACATTGAACACGCTCTAAAGCAGCACATTAATGTGCCTTTTAATGCTTCTTAGGAGTAGATCAAAAGAAATGTCAGGTGCACTTTACATTCCTCCTGTGATGTGTCCGAGGCTGTTCGTGCGTCACCTCTGCGAGGGCCGTTGTTCCCAGCCCGCCGCGCTCGGGCTGTGGGTGCTCCACCGGGATGCTCCTGAAATGCTTAGGGATTTACCACGGCACCACTGCACCTCGTGTCTCAGCTCCGCAGCTTGCTGAAGCTGGTAGAGTTGTGCTGCTGCCACCGAGAGCAGATTTTGGCCTTTGCTCTTCGGTGGGAGAAAAGAGTTGTTGAAATAATCCTGGAGAAAATGACTTAAAACTCAGCATGCTGGAAAATGGAACTTAATTAATGGGAGCAAACTTGCAAGCCTCCACTGTAAACTGTTATTTTGTTTGCTTGCTTGAGGGAATATGTCAGAGTGGTGTTTACCTTTTCTTAGTACAAGCTTGGCGGTTCTCCCCATCATTTATTTTTACATGATTAGCAGGTGGACTTGCGGCTCTGTCACTCTAAACACAGGATGCTTAAAATGTGCAAGAGACAACTTTCCTTAACAAGGACAGCACCGTCATTTCACTGGCCCTGCATTGCTCGGCTCCGTAACGGTGTGGTGATCGATGCGGCGCGTTGCTAGCGCGTGGCTCCTGTTGGCGTATGGGGCTAATATTGGCCAAAAGATTGCAGAGTGCATTTGGTGTGCGAGACACAGCCTGGGCACCCGCTTCTATACCCGACACTGTGAAAGCAGAGTTGAGCCTCTGAGGTTTGCAAAGCTGGGTGGGTATAGCATTAAAATGGAAGATGAACAGCAAGGAAAAGGTAGCTGGTGTCAGATGTAGGATCAGAACTGCAAAGCAGGAGACAAGGCTAAGGAAAGTATGAGAGAAGGAAAGGAGAAGCAAATGTATAGGGGGGAAGAAGCAGCAAGGAAAGAGAAGCGCTGCAGTGTGCAGGACGACGAGGACGACGACAAGAAGGTGGAATTAATGCAGAAGCAGGGAAGCAGTGAGAAGAGTTCAAGTTTTGTAACAAAGTTCATTTCTATATGTTTTCCTCTCTCAAATGGATGCTTTGAATAAATAGTGCTTTCATTTCCCGTGAGGCAGAGGTGAATAATAAGTACCTCATCTGGGGACGCCGATCTCCCCAGCATCAGTCATCTGCTTGCAGCCTTACACTCTGGCAGTGCTTTGGCTGAGCAAATTAGCCTGAAGTGTTGTGCCCTTGGCTGGCAAATCCTTTCAACCCGGTTGAACGGACAAAATGAATACCCAGATTGTTCCTACGTCTGTTATTCTCTCGTGTTTATCTGGCTGAGCTGTCAGTCAGGCCATTATAACTGCGGTGCACACTCAAATGACTTGTCCACTCACAAAAGCAGAGTCTGTTGATGATAAGCTAAACAAAACTGGAGAGCGACTGTTAACAGAGTTGGGGGATCTTGCAAATGTCTCAGGTAAAAGCAGAAATGCAATTTGGGAAGGTACAGAAGGAGCTTTTCTTACGCGTGCGTCGTTTTAAAGCGTTCGCTGGGATTTGTCGGCGGGCGATAAACGGGCGTTTATAATGAATTGGGTTCCTCTCTACTTTAAACAAATTAAGCATCACGCAGAAGATTTCTGAAGCTGGAATGTAAGGGTATATTGCTCTTACTAGAATTAATTAGCCTGAAAAGGCATAATTTACTCACACCGGCTTTGCCAGGACAGAGCGTAGCTGCGATCTGCCATGTGCCGTCCTCTCCCCGGCGCCGGCGGGAGGAGTGGCGAGCACCCACAGTGCATCGGGTGGGCTGTGCGGGGCTTGCCGGGGAGAGCGGCCAAACCTTCCCACGGGGCTCTGGGCACAGTTAACCCTGAGCTTTTAATTACCCCGCTTCGGGTTTGCAGGTCCCGTGGGTTCGAATGTGTCAGGTGCTTGTGCCTTCCCAGGCAGGGAGGATGTTTGCCCAAGAGGGGATCATTGGTTTTACTCATAAAAGGAATTGGGCTTCTTAACTATCCAGCAAAGCAGTGAACACCACAGGTGAAGCGCTGTATGAAGATTTATTTCTTGACTTTTAATTTTTCCACTAGGACCCTGAGTGAGAAGTAGGACCCTGAGCCACTCCTGAAACTAATTTGATTGCATGACATTAAATAACGCAGTGCCTATCTGCTGAATGTGCATATAGCCAAAGCCTTCTTGGTCCTTTAGCCTCACGTTTGTGATCATAATTAACAAGTTTAAAGTTTACAGATTGTGAACGTGAAAGCAGTCTCAGATGTTTGAACAGTGCTGAGCCGTATAACAGGAAGAGTCTCCTCCGGCTCCTTCCCAGGCGGGGAAACTCATTCAGTGCTGGATTGCCAGAAGAGTTTTCTCCACTACCCCAGCATCCTACTTTCTGCAGTGGAAAGGGAAAAGACAAGACCAAGTAAGGCTGCAATGGTTTAAATCCTCACAAATGTCATGAAGAAGCTTCAGTAGAGGAGGTCCTATGTCTTGCTGAGGGTGTGTTACGATGCACGGTTAGCGGGGAGATGCCACCGAGAGCGTGGCACAGTGCAGCCACGTCTCTTTTATCAGCAGCTGGTGCCTTCAAAATCCCAACCCCAGTAGCCTTGTTGGCTGTGATGATAACTGTAACGGATGGTACGGCTATTTTTCATCAAATGGTTGTTAGTCAATTTATTAGAGTCCTAATATACTAATGCACTCATTTGGCAGGCATCTCAGCAAACGAGACTTGCAGTGGAGTGTACTCATTCAAAGTCACAGTAACTCGCAGGTTGCTGATTTCTCATCAGCACTCAGAAGATAATTTGCAAATGTGCCATTTATCATTATGCACTTTGTAGAAGCAGATCTCATGAATGGGATAAACAGATAAGAGTGTAATAATGAACATTTCCTTCCCAAACACCATTACCAGCTTCTAGAGGATTATGTTTTATATACATTGCGCATACTGCACCTATATGTGCCTCTGAGTTTGCGTGTGCTAGTAAAGTACCTGGGGACACAGTTTTTTAAGGATGGCTAATGCACTTATTGATCTCTCTGCTGAGTGACACAGAGTTGGGATAGGATAGATGTCTACTGAAAGACGTAAGACTTTTATCTGTAGTAGTTTAAGAAACGATGGGCATGTGTGGACTTTTTCACCATGAAAAGCCACCACCAACCTTCCGGCTTCCCTTTTCTCACTGGAAACATGAGCATCTGTGAAAAGCCACTGGTAAAGCCAACAAAAGGATTATTCAGAGGCTGGATGGTAAGGATTGTATGGCAGAGGTTGCTGAAGGAGCGCTTTTCTTCCACACCAAAGACAACACGCTGTATGGATGCTCTGACCTGTGCTGCTGTTTGCCACTGCGCTTGACTTTGCATCGATGACTGCTTTTTATTCGCTTGTTCACTTTTTACTGGGAAGAAGTCTAAAGTAACGGTAGCCGGGCGATCAGTCTGCAAATGCTATTCCTGTCTCCTCTGGTGACATTCAGGGTGGAAGCCCTGCATACAAATCGTTGCTACTTATTTTTGCCTCTGCAGATGTGATTTTATTAAATGAAAGGTGTAACAAGAAGCCCAGCGTAGGAAGGAGCCCTTTTGCCAAATGGCTCTGTGTGTTTAGCTCTGCGACTGCTCTCCAGCAGAGCCAGGAAACCATGCAAAGATATTGATAATTGATTCCGTTTTATATAAGTTAAAAACTAGCTTTTCCCTCCTAGTGTGAAGGTAATGGGTTTTGTCTGTAGAAAGATAATAATCCTATGAACCATTTCTACGCCCTCTATTAAAGAATAGTACAGCTTGCACTTGAACATAATGCCCATGTCAGCTCAGCTTTTTAAACATTCATCTTAAAAGAGTCTTCAAGGACTGGAAAGAGATCTTCCCCAGACACCAAGCTAAGTTTGAGGAACTTAAAAAGTCATGAAGATCCTGTCAATTAATGTGTTTATTCCTATACATCTACTCTGGAAAAAGCATCTTCAGACATGAAAGCTGTTTTCTTTCGATTAAAAAGTTGTCATTGCATTTAGTTTCCATAGATAATGCAGAGGGGATTTTTTTTTTTTCCCTTACCGTATTGGGGGATAAATGCATCTCTTTTTTCTTCTTACCATTTTCCTCCTAGGAATCTTCATTTATTACATGAACAAAAAAAGAAGGAAGAAGAGAGCTAAATTGAAACCTTGCCTCCAAATCTGTATGCAGGAGGTGACTTGATTTATAAGCTTAGGTAATTTCATTTTTGTTCACGCTCCTTCAATTGAAAGGCTCCCACAAACAGTGTTACAGCACTGAAGGGAAGAGATGGGGAAATTTATCAAGCTATTTATCAAATTATTTTCACAGTCTGTCAAAGTCATAAGCATGCTAGAGAAGAAACATAAAGAGTATGTTCAAACAGAGGAGCACGTCTGAGTGAGCAGCCGGACTGCAGCACAGCCGAAGAGCAAAGACATGGCCAAAGACGTGGGGACTGCCCTTGGCTGCGGCGGCGTCTGCCCTCAAGCCCAGTCCTGGCACCAGTGGTATTAGATCCTTACTTGGTGGATTATGGGCTGAGAAAATGAAAGAGAAAACATCATTAAACAGAAGGAGAGGTCATAGCAAAGGGGATAGTCTTCCCCCCTCTCCGAGTCTCTGTTGAGGTTTGCAAATGGGGATGGTGTTGAATCTAAATGGTGCACATCCTTGGTCAGGGCGTGAATCGCATCCCGAGACGGGGCTCCACGCTTTGGAGAAAACAGCGTTGGAGTATGCATCCTTGGTGGTGGGTCTGGGGAGACGACGTTGACAAAGCAGGGAAAAAAATAAACAAAAAAGCAACTGAGATTGAAGGAACCAGTCTAGTAAGAAATCTTTAATTTCTACTGAGCTTTAAAGGATTTGAGAGAGTTGATTTTTTTTTAACAAACCAGTTCAAGTACATGCCTTCAGATTATAAAAGTACCTGAAATTGCCTAGAATATCAGCATGCATAGCTTGTTAGTATTTACATATATTTACATAGGAAAACAAGAGAAAGATCTACAGTTATTTACAGTCTACATAGGAGAAGAGAAAGGCAGCATAATTGTATTTCCTAAAATACAGTAGTTGAATAGTCAGCACATGCATATTAAGATATATTTGCATGATAGAACGCAAATGTTTTAAGACATACCTTTTTAACTCCCTATGCTAAGGTATAGCATAATAAAGGTAATTTTTTTTTTTTTCTGTTTTGTTTCTAGTCTATTTGCATCGAGTGCTTTAAAATGTTCACTAACACAGCGGCAGCATTATTTACCCTGGCAATTAAAGCAACAGTACACACGATAATTTCCTACTAACTAGCAACAAGCTGCTGGTGAATGAAATATCTATTGTTTCTCATTATCCATCGACCAACATACAGGGATCTCTCCTTGTAAAGGCAGTGCCTAAGCTATCACCATTAATTATAGAAGTAATATAAATGAGACTCTACAGTATGTACTAAATGAAATATTAACAAGGCCAGTGTCTTTGAGCCTGAAAGATGCACTAACAGGGCACACTTTACAGCAGGCTATCTATGAAAATCACACATACATAATACAGGAGTGCCTGGCTTACAGCTCTAAGCCTAGACTTTAGAGGCCTGTTTGCTAGATCTGTATTATTGCAAAATACATTCCCTTAATTAGTTTCTGGAAGACAGAGTTAGCAGTTAATTTCTTACCATGATACGTCCCCATCATAACACCCTGTGGTTTTTCAACGCGTTGTATTACTGAAATGTGCGTGTCTGTGTGTGTCTGTGCAAGTGTGTGCGTGTATCAACAGATGAAAAACAGTCTTTATCTTTAGAACCTAAACAAACAGCTTGTTAAATAGTTGTCCCAAAAGGTCCCTTGCTTAAAAAGCGTTGTGTTCTGTGGGTTTTTTTTTTCCACTCGTATCTAAAATGAAAGCCAGTCTAAAAAATTATCTGTGTAATGAAGGAGGAAGCCAAATGTCAGTATTGTGATGACGCTCTTTGCAATAATGCATATGAAAAAGCCTAAATTTTCACTAGTAATAGTATTAAAAAGCTATATAAATATATACAGCATATACAGCACTGTATGTATACATACATTTATATAAAGTATATATATAATTAAAGTTAGGTACAGCAAAAACATAAAACATTTCAAGTCGGCATAAGTTAATAACAGAAGTGATTTCAACGAATTCTCATCTACGTATGTGCAAACACCAGCCAGCCCTATTCTTATGATTGAGTTGCAGCAGCATATGTAATCTGTCTTTTTGGCAGGATATATTTATTTTCAACAACCTGTTTGCCCAACTCTTCAAATTACCCTTGCCCGGAAGAATCGGCCCTCAGCCGGCAGGATGTGTGTTTCAGGAGGATTTCCAATATCCTCCACAGGATTTGCATTTTTGACAGTGGCCGACAAGCAATGATCGGACTCGCGTTTATACAAATGCACATCGTAAAATCTCAGAAGGCAAGTGACAGAGATTTTCAGGTATGATCAGCTCGTGATAGTGCTGCTGTGATGCCCAAGGACCGTCTCTTACATTCTCTCTGCTTCTCGCTCACTGGCCGGTGTTGGCACATAGGGCAGGGGGCAAGCGATGGACAGCAACACAATATGGTCAGCCTGACTGCACCCTTACCCCGTTACGCTCTGAAATGAAGATCGATAATTTTCCTCAGGGATTTTTCCCAAATCCAGGAATGAGCAGGAGCGTGCAGTATCGCACTGCTGCTCCATACTCGCCTGCGAGAAGGGAAGAGAAGCAATACTGGCTTGCAGCAATTTGCATGCAGTGTTCAAAACTGCCACTTCAGTGGAGCAGTGATGTCTTAAAAGTGTAAATCAGGTGTGAATGGGAGTTCAGCGGGCAGGAGAAGAAAACACAGAAGTGATCTGCGTGGAAATGTGATGTGGGTAAAAAGGCCAGGATGAGCAGCCTGCGGGGCGTGCTGCTGCTCCTGCCATTGAAATGCTGGTTGAGCAGGGTAAAGCCATATGCTTCATTCAAGTTTTTGAAGCTTAAGATGGCTCTGTGTCAGGCTTGAAACACTTTTCAGAAGCTGATCGTGGACTATAATAAGATACTGGGAAAAGGAAGGAACCAGCTCCTTTCCAGATGCTGCGGTGAGAGCAATTGGGTTGCACAGACATAGGTGTCTGGTGCTGTCTTAAACATTTTATGGTTTTATCTGAGATACCTGTGAGGGGCTGGCAAATACAACACTGGACCCATGGGAAATATGTGCCCTTCTGGAGGACAGCTGTAGAGCATGCAGGATATCCTAAGGCGGCTCAGATGTTGTAAGACCCATGTTAGGCAACTGAACCCCACTCCTGGTATGCAGCGATGGCTCTTTCTAGCATATGCGAAGGTTAGGAGGGATGAACCCATGGATCACCCTTTCAGGGGCTGGTTCCCTCTAAAGCATCCATTTTTGAAGAACTCAGCGGTGTTTTTGGCTAATAAGAGTTTTACCAAGTTCCCTGTGAGCTGGGCAAAAAGAAACAGGGCACAGGTGAGAGAGGGAAGAGACTGGACTAGGGCCTGGTGTAGCAGACAGCTTCACATGTTAAAGAATTAAGTTTATACAATAGAGAAAAATATGCATGATTTAAAAAGGTAATTACATTTCTGTCAGCTATTTTGCCAACCTTGTTCTACGTCTTCTACGCATTTTAACAACGGTTTATAATGTAACACTTTATACTTACACAGTGCTTTTCAACAGTAAGCGTGAAAGCACTCCATAAATACGAACTAGTCCTCACAACACCCCTGTGAGGTGGGTAAATGATAGTATTCTCCCCATTTTACAGCTGGGAAAAGTGAGGTACATGGAGTTGAAGTGACTTGTCCAAGTTCAGTTGGGAAGTAAAAGCCGAAAAGAGAAAACCAACCCAGTTCTCCTGATCTGACGTCCTGTATTGTAATTTTTTTTTTTCCTGTGGAGTGATTGCAGACAATCTGTTTGACACTGGATGTTGGAGGTTGGAAGTTTTCAAGCACTATCATTGCCGTAATTGAGAACATATGGGGTGTTGCATAACACAAACAACATGGTGCATTATCAAAATACATTTATTACAATGGACACATTTTCATTTGCAAAGTTAAAACCCAGAATGTAAGTTAAATATAGCTTTATATACTGAATAGTTGAAATAATCACTAGCTCTTAATGCCTCAACAGTTGAAAACAAATCCTCTTTCGTGAACTACTGCAGTTTCCTTACTCAAAAGAACATAACACACTTATCTTCTATAATGTATGTAAAGAATACTGTAAATGTGTAAAGGTCTTAATGGCGCTAAGAAAAGTTACAGCTTGAAACCAAGTACGCTTTGCAAGTAGAGAAGCTGATGGAGTTTTGAGTCTTTGTAGTTGGGAATTACTTGAAAAAGGAATACATCAGAGGAAAAAAAGCAGACCTTATAGATTTTGGTTTATCTGTTCTATTATCTTCTAAGAGATGCTTTGCTGGTTTAAATGTGGTGATGGGGGAAGGGGAGGTGGTTGAGAATCTCTGGTTTAGATGTGGTTCGGTGAGACCTTTGAAAAGACTGTAATTAGGTCACGCTTTCCTGCTGGCACTTGGGTGGGGATGGGACCTGAAGTCAGCTGAGCCCAATTTGTTTCTTAGATCATATTTGGCAGCTCCAAAGTTTTATTTTTTTAGCTACAGATACGATTTCAGTTTACCATACTCACCCAAACTAGCAAAGGCAGGTCTCAATTTCATGTTTCCTTGCTGAAAAAGCAATCAGGGAATGCTGTTTTCTTACAGGGGACTAATACATACATATTCTGAGTGTTACTCATAAGATAACTGTGCATCTGGGATTGCTCTGAGTAAGAGGACTGCAGCAGGAACTGAACGGTTCTCCCATCATCTCACATACGAGACTAAAATTTGTTCACTGCATTGTACAAAAAGTGACTATCCCTCACAGCTCTGAGTTACCCCGGTAGGAAACGGAGCAAAATAACGCCTGGCATTGAGAAGTAGCTCCCTCAGCTACAACTGGCTTCAGCTGTGGCTGATACCACCAAATGGCCCTTAAGACTGCTCCTAAAAGCACTTCAGATGCTGGGGAATCCTGAAGGTTGAATGAGGACGTGAGGATTTTAGGCTTGCTAGTGTTTTTCTGAAGAGGTCGTTGTGCTCTGTGTGGTTTGCAAAGGCTTGATGGGAAAACGTACTGATTCAACTCATCTGTTGAAACATTTTAACTTTACAGAGAAAAGAGTAAGTATATTTTGAGAAGACTCTGCACTACAATCCCAGCTGGGCGTTACTAGCAATCCTAAAGGGAAACAAATGCATTCTGGGGGCAGTTTTCTTCCAGGAGGTAAGCCAAGGCTCGGCTGCCGAGCCGCAATCTGGAGCGGTGGCTCCCCAGCCCGCTGCGGGCAGCCCGTGCCCAGCTTGGCCAGCTGGACGGGCGCACGTCCCTGCAGCCCTGAGTGTCAACGCCAGGCTTGCAACAAGCAACGGAGCAGACCCTCAGCATCTGCAAATCTGTGGGGCCTCAGAGAAGGCAAGGGACCTGGGCTGATTTACACCAGGTGAAGATGGGGCTCGAGGAACATAAAATTGCAGCTGTAACTTTGGAGCTTGGTTTGGGCAATTTGGAACTGATCGTTGTGGAAGTGGGCTCCATATCATTTTGTTTATTATTCCGAGGAGATTTTATATTTCACGTCAAATCAGGAAATGCCCATTGCTGAAGCTAGCTGGTGGAGAGTTTTTCCCTCTCTAGCAGAATGGATTTGAACTCTTCGGGGTGCTTTACAGGGCACAAAGAAGGTGTGGGAGACCCCACTGGTTTCATGATCTGGAATATGTTCCTACTACCTCATCTTCACACTGCTGTGTAATGTTATTCGTCTATAAATGGTATGTTCACAGTGATGTTGTGCAGATCTGATGTTTTTGTGTTAGGAATGTGTCGGCTTTGTCTAATAGTCCTGAGGTGAATAACAGGAAAAGCCTGAGGACTTGTAAGGAAGCACTTGCCTTTTTCTTTCACTTGAGCTGCTTGCTTTGAATCTGGCCCTTGTCACAAATACTCCCCTCTCGTGTCATTTTGCATTCACCTCTTCCCACTGGCCATCTTTTGAAATGCACTGTGCTAAACTTAACCTCAGGCTACCAAGATAACTGACCTTTATTCTTAATTTTTCATAAGAAAATAAAAAAATCTCCTTTTCAAAGAAGCTGATCCCGTCTCCCTGGCAGGCAATATTTAATGCTATCTGTATGCCCACAACAGAGTTCAGAGTGGATCTTATTCACTTGGAGTTGATAAGTATACAGATAAGTTATGGCGTCGTTTCTATTATTTATAGGCTTGATATGCAAACCTGCTTCAGAACAGGAATCTAATTGTAGAAAATAAACACGCATTTAAAAGTAGACAAATCTGAAAACTAAACATTAACTGTGTAATATGTTTTCTTATCAGGAACATAAATGGTATCTTAGAATACTAACGGATGCGTTGCATATATTAATGAGGGTTTTACCGTATACTGTATATCAAGAACCCCTTTTCTTTTACTGTTAAGATATTCAATATTAATTTGTATTCAGTGCCATCAGTTACAAATTGACAGCTAGCAGTTATGAAATAAATGCCTAGGAACTAGTAGCTACTTAGTATTTTCATCTCAACAAAGGATTTTGGAAGGATGGATAATTTAGATCTTTGAGCCTCAACTATAAATAAACAGCAACTGCTGTATAAATCCCACCCTGCTGCAGTTGAAGATTGTATTACAAAACTGACAAATGATTTGCGGAAGAGAATGATGAACCCTTATTACTAAGACACTTTTCAACTTAATCCAAAACAAGATTCCCGGGTAATTTTACGTACGCTAGGAAGATTGATAGCGTGGTGCTTGCCTAGCAGCTTTCAAATGTTTGACTGGATCGGAAATGGCATTGAGGCATGATTAAAGATTCAGTTGGGCTTCTCACAAATTCTTTATCCTGTGTATTCATCATTGCAACCCGCTGCCTTTGTTGCAGGTTAAAGAAGGCTGACCCCCAGTTCTGGTGATTAGCACCCTGTACAACTGGCGGACATATGGAAAAAAAAAAAAATGTTTAGGTTGCCCAGCGCTTTTAGCATTGTTTATCAGTTTAAATTGTTGGGGGGGGGGCGTTAATCACAATAGATCAGGGAGAATCTGTGACAACTGACAAGCTCATTGTTTAAGACATTTTTTAACGAAGTTGTTAACATTAATTCTTTTATATAGTACTCTAATCTTCTTCAAATTATGTTCTGACATGGCACAAACCGCTTGGCATTGAAAGTCATTCAACAGTGATTAAAGTGCTCTTTTTATCGGTTTAAGAATGTTTCATCTTGTATCAGCAGTATGGAATTGTTTACTAATTAGATTCCCTAACATCCTCTGCTGTTGTATGCTGATGATATGTGAACAGGAAAGCTGATGAGCAAAAAATTAAAACTTGCTATTAAACTGTCATAAGGCCCAACATACAAAGATGTCGTTCAAAAGACAGCGTTCGTGAGGGATAAACAATATTTACTGAGAAACTAAGCGGTTTCTCAGCCTGGCTAGGCATGGCTGGCTGTGCAGGCGTTTTGCAGTTATCTGCAGCTCTGGCTCTTCCCAGAGGCTTGTGGTATCAGAGTCATAGATGGAAAGGAGGAATTTGTCCCTCGAGGACCTTCCCGTTCAGCATGGCATATACGGGGCTCCTAGGCATCGCGCTTTGGGCGGGAGGTTGGGCTAGAGACCTCCTGACGTCCCTCCTAACCCAAATTTGATTTGATTCCTGTGATTCTGTGATACTCGTTCCCCTCTGTCCTTGGGCAAGTCACTTAGATCCTCAAACGTCTGAATGCAACTAGCTCACATTCACCCAAGGAAGTTAGATGCTTAAATGGCTTTGAGAATCTGGGATTTACCTTCTGTTCCGTAGTTTTGCCACCTGAAGGAACCTCCTAGGCTTGATGAGTTCATGTTTGTCTATTATTCTGAGATATTAAAGCTTTACCCTCTGTCAACGAAGGGATAAATATGACTGCATTTCTCTTAAGTAATAAGAAAGGTACTTTTCTTTCAATGATAGAACCATTGAACTTTCTTCTTCCAAAACAGCCAACACGATTGAAACATTTAGAAAGAAGTAAAGATATACACAGCCAAAAAGCAAATGGCACGTTGCTTGCATCCAGTTCTCGGTGAAACACTGGAGGCATCGCAAGATAAAGTGCTTTGGGCTTCCAGCCACATAGTCTTTTATCGCTTAAAGTAAATATCCTATGCTCACACAGGGAAAACTATTCTCTTCTTCTGGAGTCTAGGTTGTGTCAGCGTTCAAGGTATAAAGCACTGCTGTTATACTGTGGGACGTTTTTCTGCCTGCTGAGAACTTTGTTTAAAAGTCGTCAAATTTGACTCATTTGAAAAGATAAATTATTGTTTGGTTTGGATTTTAAACTGCTCTGTAAACTTCCATTTTATGAATTAGCTGAATTCTATTAGAGCTAGCCTGAGTTTAGCTTGGCTGGATGGATGCTTTTCAGCAATAGCTTAAGGGCTCTCACTCTGCATTGAGCAATTTAGTTTAATTTTACCTTTCTAATAAAAGTCCAGTTGAATTCCTTGCAAAAAACTAATACTCTTCAGGGGCTTTGAATCATTCTAAACAGCTGAATATGGCGATCATACCTGCGCTGTGGAGCTTTATAGGATAGTTCAAATGAGCATAGGAATTTTATTGTTCTCTATTAATATTACTTTCAGTAGAACTTTCTTCCATTTCTGCTACCGCCTTTAAGATACTTTCTCTTTCTTAAAAAAGATATTGGTTTAATAAGAGGATTATGATGTATTATACTAACTTTAAAAATATTTTCGTCTGTTGATAAATATATGCCTTTCAAAATACTTAATACAGACAGTTTTGGTTTACCTTGTGATGGGAGATCATTTCTAAGCTGTGGAGACGTCATTATCAGTTTAATCCCATCTTCTGAGAAAAATGCATGTCTTGCAAACAAATATGCCTTTCTTTGCAGTTACAAAATTGAGACACCTCCTTTAAGGAGAATTGGGGCTTTTTAGACAGCGTGCTGCCCTTGAGGGATGCGAATGTAAAGTGGAGGTCTCTTGCAGGTTGACCCTCAACAGCACCCTGAGTTTTCTTGGTTGTGACAATGAAAGGCCAGAATAAAAGACCTGGAGGAAAATCGCAAGAGATGGAAGCCTACTCTCCTTCCCCATTAAATTACCCTAATGTGGCAACACCTAATTTCTCTTCGTTTACTTTTTCAATCATACTTGGCAGCCTCTTTATTCTGATTCCTATCAGCTCATAATTAGTTACCACAGAAAGGACTAAGATGAACATAAATAATCATAAGATGCCAGATAAACTGTATCGGTTTAAAATTAGTGTTGTGTCTTGCTATGCGCTCTTGCCTATTATTTTTAATTATAGTTTACAAAGCAAACTAGCTTCTTGCCCTCTTTACAGCTATTCTGGCAGCGCGCTTTTAATCCGTGCCAGGGAGTAGCCCATCGCCGGTGCAGGGGTGCTTGGCCCCTCTGTGGCCTCGACTGCCAGGTTTCTGGTAGAGAAACTCAGAGAAATCCATTCTTCCTGTTTGAACATGAGTTCACGTGGTATTTAAAAGAAAAAGAAACCCCGATCCACAAAAGCCTCTAATCTACCTGCTCCGTTTCTTAAAGCATTATGAGACATGAGAAATGGTTGTCACAGAACAAAAAAAACCCACTGGAAAGCCTCGCGTCTCTGTAAAATCAGAGCCCCTCTCTGCCTGCAGCAGATAAACATTCTTACAAGGCAGCGGTGACAACGGCCGCAGCGAAACTGTTGGTCAGAGATATATGGGCAGGTTTGGCACCAATCCCGATTGCACTTTACATGATGGGTCGTAATTGGAGTGCCCAGGTTAATTTTGTACAAGGGGTTTAAAAACCCAAACAAACAAAATACTGAGATGCGTCGGCCTGCATTGCTGGTCAGGGTTAGGAAGCGGGGGTGCCCCAGGCGTACGGTGTTTTCTGTCTTGCAAAGGAAGTTTTGAGGTGCTGCTTTTAAACCTGGCTCAACTTCTCTAGTTTCAAACACCGCTTGGGCAGACCCTGCCCTCTGCGTCAGGCCAGACTCTCCCTGCTACCGACCCAGGGTTTTATTGAAAAGGGGCAAAAGACTCAAGACCAGGGCTGGGGTTCAGGATTGTCTTTTTCTTTTCTTTTGCTCTGAAAAAAAAAAAGTCCTCGCTAAGGTGTTCTGTAAATAAGTGGCCAGCAGGCAGGCAGCACCTTCAGCAGGGTTTCCGCCGTGTCACCAGGCAGGTTGCCCTGTCAGCCGCAATGCTTTTCCCCGATGCTTTCGTAAGACGCACAGCTTCAAAGGACCGCAGTCAAAATTACAACGATAAAATATCTGTATATATTTATATAGGTTTTTCTCTCTCTCTTTTTTTTTTTTTTTTTTTTTTTAAATTCCAGCAAAAAGGAGCTGCCACAACTGTCTACTGCGCCACGGCTGCGGAGCTGGAGGGCCTGGGAGGGATGTACTTCAACAACTGCTGCCGCTGCCTGCCTTCGCAGGAGGCGCAGGGCGAAGCGACGGCCACAGCCCTGTGGGAGCTGAGCGAGAGGCTGATCCAAGAACGAATTGGCAGGCAGTCCAAATAACAGGGAGCTCCTGGAAGGATCAAAACACACCAAGTGTGTGCACGCTCGAAAACTGCCAACGCTGGAACCTGTCCAATCTTATCATCTAGAGGGTTTCCATATACCTCAGATACAGATTAACCAGTGTTAAATGAAATAATAGCAGTCACAACATAGTGAAAAATGTTAAGTACTAATGGGAAATGGGGAATACTGTGGGTTAAAGGGACAATGCAGCTTCCTGGGGCTTAGTTAGTCTTGGTTCTCTTTCTTTTGATTATAGCCTGTTCAAAGTGTAACCCAAGGAGGCATCTTTTGTCTTATTTTAGAAAAGCAATGCTGCGGATATTTTCTGTTTTGATTAATGGGTAGGTATGTAGCCCAATATGGGATTTCCTCTTTATTTTGATAATTACTGTCTGTTAGGCTTTAGGTATTGATCAGGAGATGGTAGCTGTGTTGATTCTTTTTCCCTACAAGGATTTTATTGGGTGTGGCAAATAAAAGGATTATTAAGGAAAGAAATCTTTCCTGCCCTTGACTGCTGGCTGCAAATGCATCTATCTGCGCTGTCTAGAAAAAGAAGGTACAAGAAGACATCTGAACAGAAATGGTAAAGTCACAGCTAATTAAATATTTCTGTTTTTTTCTTAAAAGATTATAATAAAAGATATGTTGTAAACCATTCCCTAAATACCATTGAGTTAGCAGAGATGATGTTGTCTCCTTAAGAACACACAGGGTGTAATCAGGGGTTTAAATGGTATTTCTATCCATTTCTCAGTTCACAGTTTTAAAGAGTTTTTTTTTTCTTTCAAAGTTCACAGTTTCTCAGTTTTCCTGATACTGTATCCCATTCCAAATCTCTGTTTTTTTCTTTCAATTTAAATTCAATAAAACAACATGCTTGCTTGAATATTGTCACCTGAAGAGAAAGTTTGTCTCATTTCTGCAAATGTCTTAGTTCCAATTTTTTTTTTTTAGAAAAGAAAACTTGAGGAAAAATAAAGAGCTTCTTGTTGATGCCAAGAAAACGCTGCTTTTTCTTGTTTCTTTCTGAGTTCATTTTTTGTATTTTGTGCTTTGTAGCTGTCTTCATGCCAGAAGGTTGTCCTAAGCCATCCCCACTCCAGCATCACATTTTCTGTAGACAGAATATAAATAAATAGAAGGACACATTGTTAATAGAAGCTTATTCGACCCCCTTATTATTTATGATATATTGCTAACAGTCTGCCTTCCATGATTTTTCTTGCCTACAGTCATAATTCATTTGATTAGCTGTTGAATAGGTGTTAAAGTCAAGGCACGCATTCACCTGGCAGAAGTAGCCATAGCATCCTCCCATCAAAAAACCCACCATGCTTAGGTAAGGAATTATGATATTGCGGTGTAACAACTCTACCTTATGGTCATATATTACAATTTTTTTTTTACTCTATTTTTTTTTGAGTTTATGGCTAATTTTAGTTTAGTGTGAGCCCTTCTCAGGTAGGTGGTGTTCAGCCTCCTATGCGCATAAGGGTTGGAATCTCTACAAGTAGAGTCTCTATCTGTGATGTTAAATTTCTTCTGAGTAGACAGGGGGAACCTGGGAGCCACTGCCCTCGGATCTAGGGTGAATTAGCTCAGCTAGCTTTATAGAGGGAAAACGAAGGCTTTTTCTTTTCCCCAAAGCCCTTGGCATCCTTTGAGCTTCTGCCCAAGTGCAGCCTCAGCTGCTCCCTAGTTGGCCGCTTCCTTACCTGGTGCCACAGTCTTTCCTAAAGCAGCAGTAAAGAATATATGGCCTTGCTTATAGCTGCTACGCCACCTGTGTAGCAACAGCCTTCAGCAAATAAGCAATCCTGCCCAGGCATCTTCCTCTACTATCTGCAGCAAGCCCCTTCCCCAAGGCCAGCCCATCCTAATGGTCTTGCTCCTTCACAGAAACATTTGGTGGAATAAAGAAACAAAAGGGGCTATTCCAGAAAGAACACCACTTCTTTTCAGACTTTTTGGAAAAAGCAAACAAACAAACAAACAAAAAAGTTCTTTCTTGTCTCCTAGAAGTTTTGTCCAGTCTGTGCCAGATGCTGGTATAGTGTAATGTTTGAAAACCGTAGTGGCATAGGTCTAAGTGTTTGCAAGTTGAGGTGATGGTTGCAGTCAAATTCCTCGTATTGTCTGGAGTTTATCTGGGGAGAAAAACTGATTAACTTCTGTCACCTGTGCAACAGCCTTCTCAAATGCATTATTTTTCCTTTTCACAGCCAAACAGAATTACTTTCGTGTAATAATACAGCTGGTCTACGACAGCAGAGCTTTCCACCAGAGCTTGGCTTTGCTGGGTTAAGAAGAGGCAGTAATTAAGCAACACTGGGAGCTCTGCACTCCCCCAAAGGCTTGGACCTCATGCTCCATTTAGGCAAACATTAATAACCGATAATGAACACCCTGTAATTCCTTATTGCTGAAATATTGCATGCTTTTATGAGAATTCAGTACTTAAAGAGATTGCCTGCCTGCCTTCAAAGAATATCTGGGAGGTGTTTTTCCTCTGTACGCGGCTCACTATTTCAGTGGTAAGAGGTAAAAGCATTTTAATGTTAGCGTAGTTTTGCATTAGTATGAAGTAAGCTACCCCCAACTTCATTGAGTTGGTCAAGTTCCTCTGGTTCCTGTTTCTGGTTAATAAATATTTATTGACACTGGTGTATTACCCTGTGTAGAATTCCACTGTCACTATTTTCTCCAACTGAGATAAAATTACTTTTTCTGTTTCCTCTTCTTACTTTTTCTTTCTTTTGTTCTTTCCCTTTCTTTCATTCTTTCTCTTCTTCTCTTTCTCTTTCTTTCTCTCCTTCTTTTCTCTCCCCCTCTCTGTCCTCCTCTTTGTTGCTCACTCTCCTGTGTTGAGATAGCCAAACATAAAAAAGCTTTTTTTTTTAATCATTTTCATTCTAAATAAAAAAATGCACAAAGCTGCAGAGCATTTGCTTCTATTAGAAACACTTGTGAAAATAATTTTTCTTGCACTCTCAGCTTGGTTTCAGCACAGGAGGGATGTGCAGGGGACATTAAAAAGGAAAAGCAATTGAAAAGAAACAGACTCCAAACCCTCCATTTTAATATCCTAGATGTGCCTAAGTCATTGGCTTTCAAATATATTTTGGTGTAAAATTTGGCACATTTACAGCCGGTCAGATTTATTTATTCGACTGGCTTACATTTTTCCGGTTGATTTACCTGAGGCAATGTCTGTGTGAATTACTCCACAATGCATTGACTCCAGTGTTCATTAAAGGTAGTTAAGTGATCCTGTGTCTAATATTAAAGCAAACCCCATTAACCTTAACTAGTATCATATCAGCAAAACAAAAAGAACTGAATAAAGCAAAATAGATTGGGTATTTATAGTTCTTGGAAAAGATCCAGCAAACTTACATCAAGCTCCTAATTGTCCTAATAAGCACTTGCTAGTTATCCCCATAAAAAAGGAGGCGGCTGGGTAAGGGCTGTGTCTCTGATGCACCGCTCAAGCCCCACAGGACTTTCTGAAGGGGAGGCATTGGAGGGTGATGCCGCAGAGCATTTCCCACCCGCACGCTGAAGGGCATTGCTTGACCCTTTCCCCTCTGCTTTCCTTCCAAAGTCAACATTTCCCATTTTAATGGCAATTTTTTGCCCCTGTCTGTATGGGTGCCCTGGGTCTGCCAAGTCCACGTAGGTGAGCAAGCAAACTCCCTTGCTAGGAATGAAGAGCCACCAGAAACTCTTAGGGGAGCGGAGGTGCCATTTCAATCGGTGACAGCTTCCACTGCTGTCCGTGCAGCAGACGTTGCCCACAGTCTGCCAGAAAGTAACTGACTGCTGGGACCTCTACTTGCAAAACCAGAGAGAGGTGAACGAGCAGAAACCCATGCCAAGCCTCGACTTTNATTCTCAGACCAGGTAGGGATTTTTATTAGAGAAATTCTTTCCAGCAACACTGCAATAATTTGACTTATATCAAGGTTGAATAACTCCTTGTCAGGTGTTAAGCTCATGACCTTTCAAGCCAAACACACTTATACTAACCAGTTTACCATTGGAATGATCAATATCTTGTAAGTGAGAAAGTCTAGACAGATCTTATTTTGTCCTTTGGTATCACTTGTGGCTTTGGAATTGATCATTATATGTGGCTGGGGAAAAATTGCCTATACATTTCATGCTCTGTATTTATCTTGACAAGGTTCTCTAGGATTATATTTTCATAATCTGAATGGCAGTGGAACAGCTGCTCAGGCTGTGCAAGCCCTTCTTATCAGGCTGAATTTAAGCTACGGTAATTACTCATTCTCCTTATGTATTTCTTTTTTAAACAAGCGTGTACTATACATTAAAATGTATGGTTGGGGTGGCAGGGGGGGCGTGCTGAGAAGCTTGGAAAACGCTGCTAAAACGTTTCTTTCCATCCACAGTGGCTGAGGTAGGCTTGTATTTTATTCTAGATGTAAGCCCATGTCTGAGCATGCATGGTCTCCGGAGCAGGATCCCAACCCACGCAGGGTATACATTGTTTTATTAAAAAAATCTTTTAGAGTCAAGATGCCCTGAGACTGGAGGTTTTCCTAGACAGAAAACCAGAATAGCCGATGGTAATGCCCAACGTTCAGTAGTAAACACACTACTGACTGAAGCCTTCAAGCGGTCCCTTTGCAAAGAGGGCCCTTAGCGAAACCCACCCCCGTCCCCAGGGGAAGCAGCCAAGCCATCGCCAGGAGCACAGCACCCGAACGGGGACCGTCGCAGCCGAACCGCCTGCCTGCTTCAGCCAGCAACCGCAGAGAGCCGCGCTGACGCCAGGCGCTGAGGGTGCCTGGACCACACGGTGATGGGAGCATTGAAATACGGCTGACAGATGCGTGGCTGTTTGCTGATGTCCTTCACCGTGGGACGGAGGCAACGGGAAAAGAGAGAGGTATCTTGGAGAGAAAGAATGTGCTGCTTTTCTCCTGATTTTTTTTTTTTTTACAGTGCTAACTATGTTATTTACTAGATGCCTTTTCTGGACTGTGCTTTTTCTTCTCTCCCCCACCCCTGTTGCATTTGCAGAGTACTTTCCAATGGGTGTTTCGTGAATTAGCTTCATGCTTTAAAAGAGAAGATTGCTCTGGCAGAGAACAGCATAGTTGTAAAAGTGTCAAGGTGTTATGAATGTCCTGATGATGGAGCCCAGTTGTTATCTGCTGGGTAGTGAGGGAGGATAGCTAATGATGTGCAGCATGTAAACCGTTTGTTGCTCTAATCCATCTGTGTGGAGAGGAGTGAAAAAGAGGGGCGAAATCCTGGGAAAATTACTTGGACAGCTGGAGATAAAGTGTGTACTGATGGAGTCATCCAGAGGTGGCTGTCAACATGAGCTGTGTTTGCATATAATCCAAGCGATGCACAATGATTCCTTTTGGTATTTTTTTTTTTTATGGGGGTTCATGTGTCTGTGCACAGACCTTAATTACTATCCAGTATCTCTTACCAACTGGGCTCCAGTTTTAAGTGAGGAATGTGATTTTAATCAACTCATGGCTGGGTGGTGGAGAGAAGTACTACGAACAGACCAAAGCAAGACATACGGATCCCTTTGGAGGACCTGAATTAAATGAGAAGCAGTCATTTTATTAATTCTGCTGTGTTTTATAGACCTTTTATATGGAACATTACCCAGACAACTTCACTATCTAATTAAAAAGGGCTCTTATCAATTTGCTGGGCAGTTGCTTATGCAAAAAGGAAAAAAAAAAAAAGAGAGGAAGAAATAATACAAATTTTTTTTGAATCCCAGAAAATCATCTACCTTAAGGCGGTACAGAACAGATCACCGAATGCCTGGTGAGGCTATTTTGGCTGGTTATCTTTACTCTTTTAAAAGAACTGTTTTAAAAACTGAACATTAGCCAACGCCTTGGGAATGAAGTCTGCACGGTGCGCGTTGTTCGTATGGAAACCTTACGCAGGTCTGGTGCAGCACCCGCGGGTATGCGAGCACAGTCTAAATTAGGGGCTTTGCACACTGGATTTACACGCTTCCTCCTGGCAAACCGGGCACCCTTTTCCTTCAGCTGGTGTTACCCTTGAACAGCGGCGGTGTGAGCAGCTCTGCAATGTTCTTAGCGGGGATGAGAAACGCCTGTGCTGCTTGCGGGCGTGAAACGTGTTAGATTTTGCAGAGGAGAGAGAAGGCGAGTGCATGGGAGCCACGCCGGTCCTGACTCTGATCATCACATCAACATGTAACTCATGGCCTTAAAATGGACTTTGCCTTCTGCAGGCAGCCTGAGAGGAAGGGCAGGAGAGATGGGGAAAGGTTATGGAAATGGGTAGCGCCTTTCTGTACGCAGCCCTCTGCGCTTTGTGCTGCCGCTTGGTCTATGCGTGGGATGCAGCTGAAGCCGGCCCAGCGCCTGAAAAGCAGCGTCACGAGAAACCAAGAAGGAGGGAAGGGGAAAAAAAAATGTCTTCTGAACCCCTTGCACCTCCATAAACCCTTACTTTATGTGGCGTATTGGATTTTACAAGCACAGAGTCTGCTGGGAGCTGTCTGCCGAGCACACAGTTAGCAGTGATTGAACACCGGCGTTTTAGCATTTTGACTTAAATCCAGTGTAAACTTGCAAGTGAACTGCTGGCCTGGGCTGGGTCTCTGGTGGACAGCAGTCAGCAATGCATCACAGGCTGCGCAGCCCACGGAGCGCCGGGCCGGCGGCCGCGGGTCACAGTTCAAAAGAAGCCTGAAATTTCGCTTCAGTGGATCCTGAATTACCTCTCATCCCAGGGAAGGCTTTATTTCTCTCCCTCTCTTTCCCTCCCAGCATTGAGCCGGTGCGGCTGGGGAAGAGAGGAGAAAGGGAGCCGGTGCTGAGACCATCTCGAATGTACCTGGACTACAAACAAACCACAAGTATTTTCCTTCCAGCAAAGCTGTTCCTTTAATCTTTATGAGCAGGAGAAATTCATGCATTACAGAGGCACAAAAATGAAAAGGGAAGGGCAGGTGGGAATAGTTGCATTAGAATTAAGCCCTGTTTTTAATATGACACCTGTCAGACTTATTGTTAAAAATAAGGAGAAAGGCTCCCTTCAGAAATAATAACATTGCAGCAAGGTTAGTTATAACACGGTGAGTCCTGTCAACAGTCGCAATTAGAAGTTGTTTACCATCGAGCAAAATAGCTCTGCAGCGTGGGGGCTGTACGGACGCTACGTGTTGTTTCAGCCCCAGCCGAGGGCTCACAGATAATCCTCTCGCAGCCAAGATGGGAGATCCTTCCCCGCAATCACATTACTTTCCTAATGACACTATCACCCAACCAGGGATTAAGTGCTGCTTTACAGTCGATGAACGGTGTCACCAGGTTTAGGCTGCTAAACAATTAAAGGGTCAATTTACGGCGTGTTAGTGGGGGGGGCGAAGGGCAGGGGAAGGGGGATGCCTGGCAAGGAGAGCCCCTGATAAACCGGAGCTGTCAGAGAGCCCTACCCTGCAGGGGCGACCATTTCTGTCAGCTGGCCATTAAAAGGCATCCTTCGCCGTCGCAGTTAAGCCCCTCCGCCGGGGCCAGCGTGCCGCCGCTGCGGCCACCCGGCAGAAATGCCCTTCTGCGGCGGCTGCCAACTGCGAGGCGGTATTTGTAAGTCACCCGGCACTGGTAGTTAAACTCAGACCACAAAATTAATTTCATTTATGCCTTCAGCCAGATTTCAAAGTAAGGCTCTGGAGACATAGGAGAAATTAATTTATTAAAAAGCAATAGCTTGATAATGCACATGATGATAGAATAAATGAATCTGTTCAATATCTTATAAAACAGTTGGCAATCACATAATAGAGCGTTCATTGTCAATTTAGTAGCTTGTCTCATTATACTCTGCAAATAGTAGTAAAATGGTGTATTATTCATGAACCAACATGCTTTAATTACTTTTAGTGCACATTTATTTTTTCAAATGTAATATGAGTTAGATTCATCTATAACTGTAACTCAGCTTATGAGTCTTGAAGCGGTAACACAAACTGGAAGAGAAATTTTATGAGCCCAGGAATCAGTTTCTGGGAAGTTTGTAACATTTCTATATGCTATGAAAGCAGGTCCTAAAATGCCAACCTCAGATATCGTACTAAAGTCGGATTATAGCTGATAATACTTTAATAAATACGATATTATTATTTGATAATTTCATCAGATGTAATTTCATGTTTCATCATTTGCTAGGGTTTTTTTTTTTCCCCTGCCATAAAGCAAATCCCTAAATCTAATATAGTTTATTTGTTGGCTTTACAAATAGAAATTGTCTTGTTACCACTCCCTCCCTTCTTGGCTTCCCACACAGACACTTTTCACCAGCTTAATTTGCTATGAAGGTCTCACATACATACAGCCAAGGTCAGTGAAAGTCCACTGCTCATTTCAATTAAAATGTTTGCGAGGATTTATAAGTAATAAACGGATCTTGCCTATAATAACAGGTTTCCTTAAGTCGGTCTTGCCGCTACTAAGTATAATGTTGCAGCACATTGTTGATTTCTATGTACATAGAAAAAAGAGCACTGTAAAATAAGATGACTTAAAAATGCAATTAAAGTGTAAATCTTTACACCCATTAACATTTAGGGTCCATTAGATTACTTTGTCTTTTACAATATTAAATGCTAAGATGTTTTGCTTTTGTTCTGTAACAGTATATTCTAGTTCTATTTATAATACAAATGTAATTTAGCTCCCAATAAATCTTGGCTTTAATTGGTTATTAAGTATGTGCTACCATGTCATAAATTTCAACCACAGAATTTCTTTTTCTTGCCGTTCATCTCTACGGCTTTGTATTCTGGGGTCAGGTACGGGGTTTTGCACCGCCATAAATATTTAGCCTGTCCGAGCATCCCCCCGCAAGAACTTGAATGGGGGGCATCACCCTAGCACTGAGCCCTTCAGTAGGTGCTATGGGGGAGCTAGAGCTGGCTTTCGCCCCCCCGGGAGCAGAATCCAGCCTCGGACCTGCCGCAGGGGATGCAGCCATTGAGGCTGACAGTTACCCCAGGTTTGAGGCTGAACTTACACAGGGACTTCATCCCACTCTCTGCCCAAGAAATGCCTTTTCAACGTATTCGCTCTCTTCGCAGCGGCTCGAGGCGCGGATGGCTGGCCTCCGGCGTGCGGTCTGTCTCTCCCAGGCAGGAGATGAGGTTGTGGCCTGATGTACGGCCAACACTGGAGCTTTGGCGCTAATAAAGGTTGCAGAGGGTATAAATCAGGGCCGAATTTCACTCTCTTGTCCTTGATGTTATCTTCTGCTTTGAAAGGTGTCCAAACTATGGCTGCACAATTATGACTCTTTTCCTCAGGCCTCAGTAAGCACAATTTAGACTAGTTTTTATTGGTCACCAAGGATGAGTTTCTAAGGTTTTTTAGATTCAAGAACTGGGGTAATAGCATTGTGAGGGCATGGCCCAGTTTCCTTTGTAATCCTGATTTCAGTTCCCAATAGTAACCTGAAGCCATGACTGTTTAATCCTTAATTCCTGCCACAATTAACATCTCATATTCGGGAGGGCTTCTCTGAGATGTGGAAGGAAATCTGTCCCCAGCTAGGTCAGCCCTAGCCGGTCTCTTTACTAAATGGGAAGGGATCCTTTTCAGCTTGAGTCCAACGCAGTAACACCTCATTTAATGGGGCAATAGAGCAGAGAATCTGTTAGCCGGCTCTGGTCGGATGCAGCACGAATCAACGTACTTGCAATTAGAGCTAGTGAGGAATGCAAGCACAAAAACTCATAAGCTACTAATGAACTATTTGAGCAATTCTACAGGTATTTATATAAGGCTGAGGCAGCATCCTCAGCTGAAGAGCTACCCCCTCCCATGTATTCCCAAGGAAGCTTTAACTGAAGTGAAATTTCTTTATGTAAATACAGGCGACGCTGAGACACCCGCATTTTCTGCCATCGCCTCTGTGCTTGTGGCTTTGGGGTTGTGCTGGGGAACAAACGGTGCCCATTCTACAGCGACTGCGTTGCATGTCAATGCCTACAAATGTCAGTTTGCTGTCTCCTCACCAACATTTTTACACTTCTCAGTGCATAACCACACCACCGCAGATGAACCAGAGAACAGTTTTTTTTTTTTATCCCTTTTCCAGCACCTCTATACCATCTTGCCCAGTTCACGGTTATCCTGGATTTGCCCACCTTCATTTGCACAACTCTGCGCTAAATCCCGTCTCTCCATTCCCCTGTAGGATAATCTCAAAGAGCACCTCAGCTGAGCATGTCATCCCTTTCTATAGGTCACGGCAAGTGGTTTCCAGGGCAAACCCCTCTTCACCAAGAGCCCAAGCACGTCAGGCTGTGACCAAGGGCAGCTGAGGGACAGCAGCAATCCTACCTGCACCCGTACGGCAGCGTTTCCCCTACTCCTTCTTGTGGGTCAGCAGAGCAAGGTGTAAGGTTAAAGCTGTGGTTTACACCACCACTTCTCTGACCTGGTTCCCAAATGTTCTTGGGAGCTACCAACACTTTATATGAACTATCGCCTTGCTCTCGTCTGCGTCTGCTCTATACCGGGTTGGCAAAAACCCCCTAAAAGCTGAAACCAGGATGGTGACCTGTTTGTTGAAGTACTAAAGCAGCTTACGTCCCCAAAACCTGAGCTAAAAATGCTGTTGCACAAATAGGCACCCACCCTTAAGCCCTGCAGAGGCCACTGAAGGCACCGACCATACTTACCCCAGAACTCATGCACCGCCAGACTGAGTGGCATGCCATAGGGAGAGCTGAGCAGGGCTTAGGATTTAAAATAAGCCCTTGCATGAGCTTATTATTTCACTGTGTAAATTGCATATGGAGCACTTGAAGCGGGCAGCCTTCAACAAACACAGAAAATAACTACCACGATTTTTCTTCAAAATAAATAAAGAACGGAATGAAAAACCCATCCATGACGATCAATTGAACGACACTTCGAACTTTTACCGGCAAATTGGTCAGTCAGTCATCTAAATATTTGGTTTACGTCCATGAACAAGTAGAAATTACAAAAAAATTAAAAGAAATCATTTTTTCCAGAGCACGAGCCACAGTCTTTGCCTCAGTGGTCTTATTGGCTGATTAATCCATATGTTTACTGCACTTTCAGTGAAATACAATAGTTCCATCTGAATAACCTGATTAGTCTTAATTTCCTAATTTTTGTATCAGTCCCCTGGTTTTTGAACCCTTTGGCAATTTACGACACTCAAATCCTTTCTCAGTTGCAGAGCAGTTGTTCACATGGATGCCAGTACTCCTGAACGGGAGGTTAATGGCATCTTTCGTACGGCCCTACATTCATGAATATATACACATGAATATATGTATATACATGTACAAATATGTGTTTATATGTACATAGCTCCTTCTCTCACACACATTCATATATACATAGACACTTTAATATACTATTTGCTTTAAAAATGCCTTCCCCCCGCCCTCCCCCCAGTGTCTGCATTCTGAATGCCCTGAAATCTGAGTACTGCTGAATCACTTGGACCGTAATTCTGGATCTGACCAGGGCTGTTTCTTTTACTGCTTTCTCCTCTGCGGCACCATCATCATGCCCTCTGTCTGAAGCCACTCCAGCATTTTTTTTCTTCAGATGAGGAAAGAAACAAAATAAAGAAATTTGGTTCTTCATCCTTTGCCTCCGATTTTTTTTTGCGCTAATATTTTTATTGGATTCCTGGCTTGCCTGATTAGTTATTTTATAAATTAGATTTAGAATAGAATTTTATATTCTTTTATCACATATACTTTTCAGTTTGACAATTTAGATGTGTATCTCATGGTGAGCAAATCTAATATATATTTCTTTTTGCAGTTTTCCAAAGAGTCCTCCATATTTAAGCCAAGAAGAACCCAAAAATTAATGCAATCATAACAAGGCAAAAAAGGTATTATTCAGAACTCGGGATGAGTAGGGATCAGGTCGGATGCTCAACACTGAATCTGCTCCAGTTTGCTTTGAAGCATCAATTCGTGTATGTGGACTTGATAGTAAAAATGCATAAAAACGTATCTCCTAAAGAACTCCTAAAACAACCCATTCATAGTTAAATCTGCAGCCACAGTTAACTTTCTGGAATCACATTGGTGGCCATCACAAAATTTATTTGCAAACTGCCTTAACATATAAGTGTGTGCCTTCCTTATATCATTGCACATCGTCATGGCTTATTAGGATATAAAATACAGACAGAAACTCCCAAACATCACTAACCATTAGGAAAATAAGTTTTCAGGTTTTGTTGACCGCCCTAAGTTAAGAATCAACAACTTTAGCTTTCTGAATTTTGGAAATCTGAATGCCTCTGCAAAAGCCAGTAGATGAAACAAACAAGCAAAAAGCTCCATAATGTTAGAAACTGCCTCCGTTGATTTAAAATGTTCATTGAACTAGCAAGAATATCTTCCAGTCCTCCTTAAAATTAGTTCTTGGCTCCTGATAACTGTTAACATATTTGATATACTTTCCCTGATGACCCTGGATGCGTCTGGAGGTCGGTGCTCCAGAGTTCCTGGCTATCTTTATTGTCCCTAACTCACTTTCTCTCCAAGCCTCTTCCTCCATGCCAACAAAAATATTTCTAGTCCTTCTATCTCCAGCAGCTCACGCTATCAATGCGTAACAGATGGGCAGTCTTTTCTGCCGAAGAGCAGGACCAAGTGCTTTTGCTGGCTGACGATGGGCTGGATGAGTGTGTTGAAGTGATTGCAGACCAGGATAAATTAAAGAGCTGCAGAGAACAGGAGAGCGTCTTAAAACTATTCATGACAAGGGTTTGCAAGGTGGTTTAATAAAAGAACCACGTGAGCAAACATTTACACTCGAAAAACCTCTCGCCCCTCAGGAAGCTGTGAGTATTTTGTTGGGTGAGTTTTTTGTTTGCATTTTGCAGATGTCTCCGAGGACACCGCTGAGCCCCTTCCTCACCATTTCCCACCACCAGCACGTCTCAGGCTCCACCACAGCTTCTCTCAGGCATGCTTGTTTCCTGTGCTTTTCTTGAAATGTCACTCCTTGACATCTATGGCTGAAATCTCATCCAACTTTGCTGCTTCCAGGCCCCTCTGCCTCTTCTCAATGGGAAGGGTACTCTGTTTGGCAGCGCAGACCCCAGGGCACACCGGTGACCATCGGCTTTTTCCTTCCCTTCTGCTGTCACTACCTCTGAAGCTGCCACTTACATCTAAACCCAAGCATATGCCATCAATGAACCTCTCATATTCATTGATCTTCCTGAGCACATCAACCTGTCTCTCTAAATCTGCGCTCTGATTTTTCAAGTAATAGAAAGAATCCCTCTGGATAACCACATAATCATCTCCTTTTGGCTCCTGGTCAGGCTGCCTCACTCTTTCTTGCGCTCGCTCTCTCTTTTCTGAATGAGGAAGGTGATAAAAACGCTGCCTTCCCATTTCAGTCTTCTGCAAGGCTTCCTGGGTGCCCCACCAGACTCTCTTGGCTTCCAGCTCTTTGAAGATGAATGAATAATATTCCTCTGAGTTTCTATTATCTGCAAACTACCAATTAAACAGTACCAGCAACCAGAGATAAAAGTCTGGCCTTGGCGAAATACATGGCAAGACAGACATGGAAAAGCGCAGGGTATTTTCACGTGTCCAGCTGATGGAAAGTTAGAGATGCAGAGCGGAAGGCGGGGGCAGATGCCAGGTATCGCCGTCCTTATCAGGGCACGGATACCCATGGAATAACTCTGTAATTGCCGTGGGACTACAGGCTAATTATTATATAATTATATAATCATATATAGCTATTTATATGAGGGGAAGAGGTCAAATTTAGCACATTATCATAAATTCACAAATCAGGAGCTTTATTTTAAAATCTTTGACTGCGTGGCCTTTGACCTTTGAACTGTTTGGTAACTTTAAGCATCATTACCCTATAATGTGCCAGAGTGTGCAATTAGTGTGAGTACAATTACATACGGTATGATATTTGTATCGTGTTTAATACAACTGGTCTGTGAATTTGTATGCTCTGAATAATAATGAAATCCTGGTTTAATTATTGATTTTTAAAAAATGCTTTTAATATTCTGATACTGATGCAGCTAAACATCAAACAGCGTAAATATAACATGAAACTGTACAGCTATTAGGCTAAAATGTGACATTACCCATCCATCTTTGCTTTTTCCATTGCACCTACCAGTATAGCATATAAGTGATATGATTTATTTATTTTGTTGATTTAGAATTAAATAATAAATAAAAAGACTCCTGCGCAAGGCTCTAGAAACCCTACTGCACCATTAATAATGCGATGCGATCCCAGCCGCATTAGCGTAATCCTTTCGGCAGGAATTCAGCCAACAAGTCACCTCCAGGAACGCCGTCCTGCCCCTTTGCTGAGCGGGGAAGCAGCCCCGCAGCCCTCTCCAAACCAGACGTCTTTTGCAGCGTGGCTGGAAGACGCCCAAGCGTGGGTTATTTCTGACCCAGACCTGGTCCCCATCCCTTGGGGTGGTGGGGGTTGCTGCCAGCCACCCCCTCTCTCCCAGCAGCGGGAGCCGGGCTGGGCACCGCTGCTCGTCGCAGCCAAAGGGTCACACGTTAGCTGCCAGCAGTCGCCGTCCCCGCTCGGCCATACAGACCACGTAGCACTTAATGAGAGCTTATTTATCTAATTTATTCACACTTATGTCTTTATCAGGGCTGCCTTTGAGGCTCTGCCGAGGGCCAGCGCGCTCTCCCAGCCGTGGCAGTGGGCCCGCAGACCCAAGGCTGGGCTGTGCCGTGCAGCCCGTCGGCGTCAGGCCCCAAGCAGAGAGCCGGCGTGTGGGAATCTCATCTCACCTTCGGCAGGCCTTCAAGGCTCCCAGCTTCCACAGGGGTAGGGTGCAGGACTGCAGAACATGTGCTGACCCTGCACAGCAAAGCACTTCAGCGTGTGCTTAACCACGGGCACGCGAGGGTACGCTCTGACCGGGATTATTGATGTGCTAAGCACGTGGGAAGATGCTTCTCTAGGTTACTGCCACAATGTTCAGCACGGTCTGAGACTTTGATGTCTCACACTGAATTCGGTGCATAAGAGAAAGTGGATGCCTGTATTTTTATCTGTTTGTCTAGGTATAAAATCGTCATCAACTCTTTTTTTTCTTTTTTTTTTTTTTTTTTCTTTGCTTTTTTACCGTTGTTTGTCACAGCCAGCAAGATAACTGAATAGATAACTTCTTCTCAAGTGAAATGAAATGGAAATAGCATCTGTCTACAAAAATCAATTTAGAAACTACCTATATATTTTTGGGCTCAGACAATGGGTATTTCCAAAACCATGCCTTCTGAAACCCTTTGAGTACACAAAGAAGAAAAAAATAATAATACCTGGATGTGAGCTATCATCCATCAATCAGGAAAACTCACTCAGACTCAGATGCATGAGCCAAAATGAACTTCAGACTGAAATGGATGGGAGATAGGCTACGTTGTCTGATTTGCTTGGGTTACTTCATTATTAATCTCTTTGCTTCCATTTATTTTAATGATCATAGCCAAGAATGTCTCATTTATGAAGACCACTTTTTTTTTTAAAGGACTACTTTACGCTGCGGTTGAAACCCACACTGCGCTCTTTTTCCTCACAACTGCCAAGAGTAGGGCTGCTTTCCTTACAACTGCTCCAATTGTATGTAAAACACGTGTTGGTGCCTTGACCTGTGGAGAGGCGAGGACCTTGGTCACGCAACGTTTGCATTCAGGAGCCCAGCTGGGTCCCTGGTCACGCACCCCTCTCCGAGGGGGGGTTCTGCCTGCGCTGCCCTAGCAGACAGTGAGAAAACTCTGGGATGGATAAGGCAAAGGTTAAAACCCAGAGTTTATTGGAATAGATGCTAATGGGTCTGGCCTTCACGTCTGGGGTAGAGGATGAGAGAGATTTGCTTCAAACTTGCTTTGTCTCATCACTGTTGCTGCTCCTCCAGCACAGCTGCCTCCTTCTCCTTGTGCCCCGTCCTGTCCCCCCAAACAAAACTCAGGCAGCTGAGTGGGTTTTCCTAAATTAGATACACCTAATTAGTAGCTAGTCATAGAGTTGCTGATCAGAAAGATTTTCAGCCCTTTGTTTATTACCGGGCATATGCATCCATAGCACATTTTTACAAGTAAATATACACATTTCATTAAAAGCACCATCTCTTCTGCTGCTTCCATCGCTTTGTTCTGTAAAAGACCCTGGTAAGTATTCTTGTTTATTCCCTCAGTCAAAAGGGAAAAAAAAAAATCACTTCCATTATTACATTAATGCAATTTCAACTAATTAATGAATGATTTTCCAGAGTTATATATATAATCTGTGGCGAGTATGCATAGCAGCAGGGCAAAGCACCGTTCACCTTGCAGCTTTTTATGATCAGTAAGCGAGCGGGAGCATCCTCCGGTTCGACTTGGTGCGGGAAGCCTGGTGCCAGGCGAGTGTGGAAAGCTGCACCACTGGTGTGGGAAGGCAACCTCGCCTCGGGGAGCAAATGAAACCCTGCGTATGCCTGGGGCTGGCAGGGACCTTGGAGGGAGGCGGACGGGAGGGCTGCAGCACCTTGGGAGGGTATTGACCTTGTGTGGGGCTGGGGCACTGGGGGTTTGCTCCCAGGGCAGCACGAAGGGGAGCGGGGACCACCAGCAGCCACAGACCCTGGGGATGAACTCATCATCCCTGCCAGCTCACCTGGGCGGCAGGTATGTCCTGTGGTACCTGTTTTGCAATCACGCAAGCTGAACTCCTATAGAAAGGCAAGGTAAATGCTTTGCCCAAAGTCACACTGTAATTCACTAGCAGGGCCAGGATTAGACCCCTGCAGTTTTTTTGTCCCGGTCTCTTTCTCCAGATGCCATAAATACTTCACTACAGCAGCAATATTTTGACATCTCGCAAGGCTCTGATGCATGCAGATATCTCAGTCAGACTGCAGCACTGTGTGCCTTCAGAGTCTGCAAAATTAGGGGTACATAAACATTGCTAATGCCTCTCTGCGAGGCAGAGGGTGCTTGCACTTTGTTACATCTGCCATCAAATTTGGTAGTTCAAGATTAGAAATAATTCTTTCCTTTCTCTAACCTGGCAGCTCCTACTACTTTCCCTTCCCGTGACTGTAAAATTTGTTCAATCCCTTAAGGATAACTGCTGAAGCAACATCTAACAAATTCCACACCGTGTCCAGAAAGAAAAACCAGACACGTGCATGGCGCAATGCAACGGCTGATCTGAATAAAGGTCATTTAATACAAGAGAGGTAACAGTCCCCAGCAAAACGCTGCCGCTGCAACGGCTGGAGGTATCGAGCCCCTTCATGTGAGCTCTCATTCAGCCAGATGTGAAGCCCCTTGTTAACCTTCATAACAACATCAGCCACCTTATTTTGCTTCTTAAGGCATCAAAAAGCCTCTTCACATAAACAGACAACAGCATGCTTCCCCCCGATGACCTTGTACTCTGGGTGCTCTGCAACAAGAGCAAAAGAGGGGAAAATGTTGTCAGTTCGGTGCAAACTGGATTAGGGGAAGGAAATAACAGCAAGCTACACTTCTGTACAGTTTTATCATCTAGGGTCGTACAATTGAGGATAAAATGATGCTTGCAGAGACAGAAGTGTGGGTTTCTTTAGACAGCAGTATCTGGAGAAAGCGCGTCAGTGTAATTCGTCTAGGCACACTCATGGTGAATTGTACACGCAGCCTCCCCCTCCACCCCGGGACAGTTTGGGCAGGATTTGGGCAGCTGTGGGAGCTGAAATTCCTCCTGCAGAGGAAATCCCTGGAGCCCCATGGGCTTGCTAAAGCCATCACGACGGGGACGGCCCTGCCTGTCCCGTGCACGTAATGAAATAAACGCTCGGTGCTGGGAACAGAACAGCTGCGGCGCAGAGGGGATCGGTGGGGCAGGACTCTTCCGCAGTGGGAATTTTCTGCCGTTGGGAGTGGAGGGGTTCTGCCATTTTGCCAGGATGAAAAGGAAGAAGCAGATTTATGGCTGGCTGTTGAAAGGTACAAAGCAGCTCTTGCAGAGAGGAGCAGGACAGGAAAGGTAGCCCCACGGCGATGGATCACTGCGTGCAGGGCAAAGGAGATGGCCAACATATGGGTGAAGCAGCTAAAGGTGAAGAATAAATGCAATTTATCACATGCTTCAGCCATTTGCTTTGCAGCTGATCATGTGGCTGTTACAACCACGCGTCTGCATGTCTGCATGCATGAAGGAGGTGCGGGAGGTTTGGTCAAATTCTAAATTGTAAAGAAACTCAGGACTGCTCAGGTTTCAATTATAGTAGATATAAATAGTTGGCTGAATGTTTTAGTTACTTTACAGGCTGGTCCTTTATTATTCTTTTTTTTTTTTCGGTGTGGATCATGGGTTTGGCAAAGCCTTACAACAGAGCCTTCTTCTAAGAAAATCAACAGCCGGTCTAGCATACCTCATATATATGGTACCCAGAGTCTTACAACATAATATTTACAAGCTCCTAGAAAGGGAGAGGCTCATTTAAGAACAGGCCATTACACACAAACATCAGGAAAAGCTGGAGGAAGAGGAGAAATAGTTTGTTTTAAGTATTGCTAAGCACCATCCGCAATTACGAAGGAAGTGTCTACAAGCTGCCAGCTGAAATTGCATCTCTACCATTTGGTGCTCAGTTTTGTAGGTTTTAACTGAGCGTTAACAATCATCGTGTAATTGAACACCTCGTTCAGTTCATTAGCTGATGGCTGTGCAGTGCTGTCAATGTGCAAAGTGCAAGCCAGGTGCTAAGTATTATAATTATTTGTTTCCTCCCCAGCATTTAAACCCTTGGTGATTCCTGACCACTGGAGATGGAGATGGAAGCAGTTTGCTTTGCATGGGAATGTTGAGGACACATATGACCATGGCTGGAGCACCACATGTGGCCCAGACCGTTGTTCCTCACTTGGAATGATGTGGTTCGTGCTCTTTGCCCTCCTTTAAGAGAAGGGACCCCCCTCCAATACTCCCCTCCAACTCTTGCCTGGTACTGCTCATCCCTGTCTTCTCCTGCCAGTTTTCTTGTTGGAAATCCCAGCTAACCGCAGCGGTTTTGCACTCCCCAGCTCACCGCTGTGTCTCCTTTCGTAAGAGCTGACGGTGTTTATTGAAGTACGACCTCCCCTAGACCTCTCCCACCCACTGAATGCTTTGCAAGTTGTAACTTTGGGGAAGCTCAGAGCAGGAGGTGAAGCCCAAGAGGGTCAACTGGTGGAAGGAAGCTGAGTATGAGGGAAAGGTCCATCCAGCCTGCAGGGGGCCTGTCCCAGGAGCAGCTGAGCACCATGTTGAACACGGAGAAGGTCACGTTTCCCTCCTGGAAATGCCAGTGCTGCAAACTGTGGTGCTCCTCTTGTTCTTCTGTTCATTCTGTTCAGGATGTCCTCCAAAGGGACCTGGACAGGCTGGAGAGGTGGGCCTGTGCAAACCTCATGAGGTTCAACAAGGCCAAGGCCAATTCCAAGGTCCTGCACCTGGGTCGGGGCAACCCCCGATATCAATACAGGCTGGGAGATGAGGGGATTGAGAGCAGCCCTGCAGAGAAGGACTTGGGGGTACTGATGGATGAAAAGCTGGACATGAGCCAGCAGTGTGCGCTTGCAGCCCAGAAGGCCAACCGTATCCTGGGCTGCATCAAAAGAAGCGTGGCCAGCAGGTCGAGGGAGGGGATTCTGCCCCTCTACTCTGCTCTGGTGAGACCCCACCTGGAGCCCTGCGTCCAGCTCTGGAGCCCTCAGCACAAGAAGGACATGGAGCTGTTGGAGCGAGTCCAGAGGAGGGCCACGAAAATGACCCGAGGGCTGGAGCACCTCTCCTACGAGGCCAGGCTGAGAGAGTTGGGGCTGTTCAGCCTGGAGAAGAGAAGGCTGCGGGGAGACCTTAGTGCGGCCTTTCAGTACTTAAAGGGGGCCTATAGGAAAGATGGGGACAGGCTTTTTAGCAAGGCCTGTGGTGACAGGACAAGGGGTGATGGTTTTAAACTAAAGGAGGGGAGATTTAGGCTAGATATAAGGAAGAAACTTTTTACACTGAGGGTGGTGAAGCACTGGAACAGGTTGCCCAGAGAGGTAGTGGAGGCCCCATCCCTGGAAACATTCCAGCTCAGGTTGGACGGGGCTCTGAGCAACCTGATCTGGTTGAAGATGTCCCTGCTCACTGCAGGGGGGTTGGACTAGAGGACCTCTAAAGGTCCCTTCCAACCCAAAGCATTCTATGATTCTATGATTCTGTGATTCCCCACATGCCAAGTGCAGGTGATATGAGGAACCATGAAATTTGTGCCCTGCTCTTCTCCAGACCTGCATGGTACAGGTCAGGGGTTTAAAGGGTTCAGCTGCAGAGAGCTGATGTTTGAGTCCTTTTCAATGCCCCGATTGTCAAAGCCAGAGGCTCAGCTAGGTCCTGTCCCCACTGCATGGCTGGTGCTCACCCAGCGCCTCAAAACATCACCCATCAGTGCCAGCTCAGCCTTCTGCCGGTGACGTTACTTGATGACCACTCTCCTTTGCAGGGAGCATCTAAAATATGCAGATCTTGGAGTTTTCCTCCCTGTCTTTATTTAACTTAGATGCTGACCCACAGAGTGCTAATTAGCTAGATTCAAAACCAAGCTTAAAGAATGATAATGAGTTTACTGATTATCAGGTATGAAAATAAGGTCAGTCGAAAACATATCAGTGCTTTAATTAAACCTCAGTGAACTTCACAAAGCGAGATGGAATGACTATTAATGGCTCCTATTTTTGCTGAACTTCCCTTCTGTGGCCTGTTACTTCAAGGTAGGGACTCTCCCTGTTTGTCACACTTCCGCTCATGTAAATTGCCTGAGCGAGACCAGTACTCGCTCACCTAAAAAGCTCTGCAGGATGGAGGGAAGGTAATAAGTATGTTCCTTGTGCCCACAGACAGACCTACTTTTTATTTTAGGGCAAACTATCGTCAGTCAGCAGCATGTCTTTGATTTTGTTGCTTCTGCACGCTGATTTACTTTGCATACACGATATCTCGCTCCATGTGGCTTATTTGTATTTTTGTCCAGGCTGCAACTAACATCATCAAACTGATATATGTGCACTTTTGCTGCAGGCAAATTTAAGACTAAGAACTGAAAGAGTGGATGAGTTCAGCCAGTCCGGCCGCTGTTTTCTGACTGAGCCATGTGCAAATCCCTGGGAAGGTGTTGGGGGAGGAGGGACAAGGAGCTGTGCTGGAGGGAACAGCTCTTCCTCCAAAAGGAAGAGCATCCCAAACACTGCGTTTAATGTCCTGCATGAATTTCATCAATTCGTTTTTGAACCTGTATATACTCTTGGCTTCTGTGACTTTCTGTGCCAATGCACAGGCTAAAATTACTTCCTCTTCTTTTTTTTTTTGTTTTACAGAAACCCAACATACACACAAGCAATAACACAAACGAGTTTTGGGGTTTTGTTTTGGTTTGCTTTCAATTCCTCTCCTAATAATTCTGTAGCTCCAGTAGAAGATCTGGCAGCTCTTGGTTGTCCTCTGAGCTTGGAGGTAGGGGCCACACAAAAGGAGAACCAAGCCCTCTTCCCAGTGTTGGCACTGCAGTATCTTTGGGTATTTCTAAATGTCTGACATTTGTCCTACCTTCTGCCTGTTGCTGAGAATGTCCTTCATGATGACGCACCAGTAATCTGTAATTTGCCCACACTTGCAAAAAACCCGTACCCTCACCGCAAATGGCAAGCCTCAAGCAGCTGGCTGAGACCACCAACTTATAGGTCACTACTTAGGAACTGACTGACATGTAAAGGTTGACTCTATACGGTTTGAAGAGAGGACTCAGTATATCCCTTCTCTGTCCTCTACATTATCATTTATCTTTGGGAAAAATGAGTGTGTAAAAAAAACCCTTTCAACATGGTAGTATTCTCTAGTGACTTCTTTTTCAACTAAGCAAATGGTCAGCACCAGCACGAGCACGGGGAGAAGACGTGACTTTATATATATGTGTTCTGTGAAAGGTTAAAAAAATCCTAGTACGTGTTAGGAAGTGAACTGATCTGGAGTAACTCCCCTGAAACCACATGCCACACAGTTAGCCCATTAGGAAAACACGCCTTGAGGAGCTTTATAAGAACATACTTTTTTCTATTCAGCAAGCTAATCTGAGAGTGTATTTACAATATTGCATGTTAAACATGGAGCTATAATAAGAAATGAATAGTATAAAAAGTTTGGAGTGATAATTACTGTGCAAGAGCAAGAGGCTCTTCTCCAGCCTAAATACTGTGATGAACAAAAAACCGGCAGGGCACCCAAAGGGATTGGGTTATAATAAAGAGTGCTTTTCCTCAAAAATGTATCCATCTCCTTGGGAATTTGGTTTTCTCTTCCTCAGATCACACCAAAAAGAAGACCCTGCATGTGAAAGCTGCTGGAGTGCCTGTAATTCAGTTGAACCAGCCACGGAGGCAGACCCCATCGTGCACTGCCATACACGCTCCGCCGGGTCAACAGAGCAGGGCTGTTCTAGTGGTGCTGTGGCATTCTGCAGGTATTTTCCTGCAGCGTTTGGTCATTCTCATGAGGCAATGCCCTTACAGAGGGTGGAAGTAGCCAAGCCCAGCTCCCTGGTCCAGGGGACAGGGAGGTAGGAGCCCACCAGAGACACACTGCCCTTTGCCACCTGCAAAAGGCGACACCGAGCTCTGAGAAACCATGCTTAGGCGTCTCAAACTGGGCACCAAAAGTAAATGGAAACTTCTGACCTTCACTGCTATGTGCCTCATTTCCTCATCTCTACAGCGGGGCTGATGTTTCCTCCTCTCATAAGAACGTGAAATGTGTTCTTTAGCGTCTGCGGAGCCCGTGCGTGATGGGGAGACGGCAGGGCAGCAACGCCGAGGAGGAAGCGCATCATGCAGAGAGCACTGCAGCATCTGAAGCCTTTCTATATAAGGCCCGCAGCTACTTGTTGAGTGATAAGGATGAAAAGAAATATTGAGTGACTACATATGCCCCACTTGAAATAATGAACCTGTGACTGGTGATGATGCAAACACAGACTGATGCTCATGAGAAAGACAACTTACAGTCCTGTAAGGAAGCAAAACTGAGGCATTTAAGACCTTCGGTTGTCAATGCTGATGTTCTGTTGACATGTTTGTGTTTGTTTTTTTCCAGTTCAGATACTCTATCATATATGAAATGGGTGCAGACGTCTTAAGGGCAAAGGGATCTTCCAGTAACCATCTCATCTCCGTATCCACCCCAGTACTGCAGGCAGGAGACTTTGGCCTTGCAGTTCCTGCATGCAACCCATGATGTCTTCATGAACTGTAGCACTTTTTTGGAAATGAAGGTAGAGTCCTTGCACAGTCTTCATAGGATGGGAGAGCCCATCCCTTGGCAACTTAACCCATGGAAGACTGACTTCTTTATTAAAAACCTTGTCCTTGTTTTTATTTTGAACTTGCCTAGCTTCCCTTTGTCAGCTAAACCAAAGGGTATTAGATCTCCTGGCAGCTGTAATAGGTGAGCACGCATAGGGTAACCTTTCTACAGCATGGGAATGAGCCTATGAAGTACTAAGTGCCTTCAAGGTCCACTGAAATCAATGGGATTGAAGAATGCCATATCCTTGAAGGGCTGGGCCCCAAGGGACGGCTTCTGGGATTCACTGATTCTGAAGACGGGCAAAATAAAATATTTAAAGCAGCCTGACATGCACAGGCTAAATTCTTTTCCTTTTGTGCTGAAACATAATTTTTTTAATATGCCCTGAGCATGCTGTGAAAGCAATCTTTCTACATGTTTCCTTAGTGGGGGAGTGTTTGCTCTCTGTGCTCATCAGTCGCAAACACTATGACTGATACGGCCCCAAAGCATAAGGAAAGTTTGAGTTCTATAATATAATGGTTTTTAAAATAAGATGATAGAATTGTTTGTGGAAGAAGAGTCTATCAGGTACCTATGATGGGAAAGGGTTACTATAGCGACATACATCAGCACTATGTACTTTACATTCTTAGTCCATTGGTTTCTACAGCAGTTCTTGTTCACAGTAATGTGAGGCAGTTAATATGGGATCTGAACACCACTGGACTGATAAGCCTTCATACTGACTTGCAAAAGTAATTTTCAGTAATCTTTGAGGGGAAAAATTGCATTTAGTGGGGAAAAAAAGGAAAAAAAAAGCTAAGCCATTCGTGCATCCTATTTTATTGAGTATGCAAGTAATAGACTATGCAGAAATTGAACTTTTGATCCATTAGGCTGTGCATAGGGACAAACTGCTGCTGAGTTACTGTGAGAAAGTTAGGCTTCCAAATAGAAAACTTTCACAGCTTTTTTTGAAAATCTCGTTTGAAAATGAGATGCCAGTATTACCATTTAAATGCAAACTTCCATCAGAAAGGCTGGGAAGAAGGTTCCCAAACCAAGGCTCTGCTCTCACGTATCACACTCCCACTGCCACAATTAGTCATTCTCAAACTAACTTTTTCTTGCGATTATCGTGCAAGGCAGCAGTAACATCCTTTCCTAAAAGTTTAATGAACAGAACTATCTGTGTCCTCTTTGCTCCAACGATTGCTTCATAGCCTGAGCCAGGCCAGGCAAAATAGATAACTTCCAAACCATTTTTATTCTCTTGACAGAAAGATGGTTCCGTTCCCAACCAGGCCTAATCACCATATATTTCTTCTAAATCCCCAGCCCTCGTGCATTCAGTACAACCACGCGTGATTATTTGTTGCTGTTTGTTGCCACGGCCTTTCCCCTAACAAAAGTTTCTCGGATTTGGATAAGCATCATGGTAAAAGCTTTCCTTCTGCTAGAGGTGGACTTTGAAGGGCCAAGTTTGCAAAACACCACCAGCAGAGACACAGCTGAACCTCATTGGCCCGGTCTACGTGCTGAAATAATAGATTTCAGGGAGCTTCAGCATGTTTCCCGAAGCATCACAGGCCCAGAGGGAAAGATTGCTGAGGTTAATTATATATTTCAACACCTAACTGCTGGGTAGCTACCACCCAATATAGTCTTCACCTCAAGGTGATGGGCTTCATGGGCATGTCATCGGGAGAGCAAGGTCCCTGAGGAAGGAATTGCCAGAAAACACTGGAAAATGGCCTGTTTTGCTGTGCTGAAGAGGGCTAGGAGAGCTTCTGTATTGGAAAGAACAGAACAGCAGTGGGCTCCCCGGCGTCCCTGGGGAGCTGTAGTCCCTCCCAGGGCAGTGCCCGTCCCCACCAGCACCCCAGGTGACCTCACACCAACTTCACAGGCTCTGAAACCGGCCACATGGCTCTTTTATATCTCACAGCCATGAGGCTGTGGGAGAAGAGTGATGGCTGCAAATCCCATGCAAAGGCCTCGTCATGCTGCACCTTGCCTGCTGCCTGCTGTCCCCACTCAGGCAGCACCTCCTGCCTGGGACCTCAGGGGTCCCGTCTGCAGCATCTGCCCCAGCTATCACATGGGGTCTGGAAACCCGGCGCCGAGCTGAGGCTTCAGCCAGAGGATACTTAGGACTGTTTGTTATTATTCTTGGCATTTGCGTCTAAACACTTCAGGCTCCTGAGCCCAGTAGTGCAACTGTAATAACAGCAACGCCTAAATCTCTTTAAAACCTAGTGAGGGGCAGGAGACGTGGAGGAAAGCGAGGGAAGGAGCAGTCAAACAAACCCAGGAGGGGCTCCGGCATGAAGGAGGCTGTGCTGGAGAATGCCGAGGCCCTGGGCCAGGAGCATCCTAGAGGGATCGTGGCTGTCCAGGAGAGCAGCACCGGAGAAAACACGCAGGCTGTCTAAGACATGGGCTACAGCAGCAGAGCTTGCACCTACCGTACCAAACCCCAACCTGAAACAGAAAGGGATCTGAGACACACAGAAAGCCCTGGCTTTGCATATTTGAAATAAGTCATTATTCAGGCTTTCCAGCTCCCAATCTCTCAGAATTCTGCTCAAAGAAAAACCTTTGCACTAATCCTCCTCCTCCATCATTATGCAATATTGCTTAGGGTAAAGGAAGTTTCCTTGCTCTTTTCTAAATATACGTTTCTGCGGTTAGAAAATTAGAGAAATGACACGGCCGACCTTCCTAAATGTGAAGGGCTCGTTTGGGGAAGCATACAAGTCATCTGCTGCAGCAGACCCTTATCACTTTGTGGTAGGCAATTGCAAAACGCCTCTCTCAGGCAGAGTCACATTAGGTTTAAATTGAGCCAGACAAGGGAACCACAAAAAGGGCTTGTGGGTAGCGGCGCTGCTAAAAGCATGGGCCTGGTACTGGAGTGCTGTTAGTTAAAACAGTCATTTGTCAAGGATAAAGGAGCGGGGCAGCCTGCACTGCGAATGTCATGTGTGTTTTTTTCAGACGCGAGGCTTTGCGGAGAAGACGAAGAAAATACTCAGTGACCATTTTAAACTCGGCAACCACTCCCAGTGCAGCGGGAGTTAACGCTGCGTCAGACTTTCCATTAATGCCTCTGTTTTTGCAGGGGCTGTAAAAATGTGCTCGAGGCAAAAACTTGTGATTCAGTGGCTCAGCTGAAGAGTTAACTTTTCTTTTTATACGCATCCATTTTCAGAATGACGATTTATAATAATTTTTGTACAGATCTATATATAGTTCTGGTGTGGTGAAAGAGGGAGCTGGGGAGGGAGGTGATGCAAAGCCTCGTGCCTAGCTGCTTGGCGTTGCTGTTAGAGAGAAGCTGGGCAAGAAGCTTGGGCTCTCCAAGTGGCTGGTGTAAGCACAATTTAGCACCCCCAGGGCCCGTGACACTGCTACCTAGGGGAAAAGAGGCCAAACCTGGACTTCTTTTCTACTTAGATGACAGCCTGGGATAAAACTGGCATGAGGAACCAAGGCATGCTCTCCTTTTGCCCCAGGGAGTATCCCATCTGCCTATACCCAATGCGCGTTGTCTTCATACATGTAAGAGGGGGGCAACGAATGGCTAAAATTATTTCCCCAACTGATTTCTCTCCTGTGTGGGTTTGCACCTGCCTGGTTTTTCTGCAGTTGCCATTCCCAAATCCAAGAGGGAACTCTTCAGGCAGAGCTGTGCCAAAACTCTCCATAATAAACCTTTGGAGGTAAATAGAAGCCCTTGAAATGTGGGATCACACAAAGGACTGGGCTCTTGGCCTTGCAATAGCTAATTCACAGAAGCTCAGTCAGCTCTATATAACCACGCTGAGCCCCCCATACCTCAGGTGGGACGGCTGGGCAACGGGCTTGTCACTCCTTCTGGTACGCCTTGGACTAAGGAGTTACTGCTGGGCGAAACCATCTCTGATGTCTGGCAAACCCCTGACTATCTGTACAGCCCATCTGGGCCACAGGTAGCCTGGGACACCTCAAGCAGCTTGGTGTATCTTAATATAGTTTCCTCAGTAAGATCATACTGTCTTTTACAACAGCTCCACTAATTACTGCAGCCCAGTGCCAGCAGTCGGACAGATTCACAAGGACATAGTATCGCCACTCTCCTCCCTTGTCCGTATCTTGGAAGTTGAATCTCATGTCCTTCCCCTAAATAGTGCGTTAGCCCATGTTGTCCCACATTATCTGAGGTTATTTTCCCTCAAAATATTTTCCATACAAAGAAAAATACAGTTATTTTTATCCATTTTCAGAAAAGATTTCCTTTTTTCTTTGCCCTTTCAAGAAAATAGGCTCCTAGTAGGTATTTATCATGATAGCTAAATTAGCCAGTACCTTTAATACTTGCAGCACAGAAAATCACTTCATCAGCTGCACAATTTGAGCTTACTGGAGACTTTTAAGAAAGAATGAGAATGAAACCTAGAATAACCATTTCTTTCCCCTTGTCCCTTCGAGGCACCAAAGTTCAAGGTATTTATTTCTTTCCTTGTATACTAAGAAATCTGTGATGGTGGTTAATTGAGCGCTAAAAGCCTGCGCGACTGCAGTTTCACTAAGATGCTATATTATTTTTTTACTTCCAATCCTAAACTGCTACGAGGCGAAACAGGACAGAAGCGCCTGTACTGCAGTGATGGCAGACATGATTCTGTACTGAAAGAAGCAGCGTTCTTGTGAAAACAGGAGTATGATCACGTAGTCTGGCTCCTACGTGGTCCCTGTGCATAGCAGCTAGATGCCACAATTATTTAACAAGGGCTGAGGAAGAACATACCCTGCAAGGGCACCATGCAAGGTCACCATAAAGAGGTGTGCGTTGACTTTCTTGGGTGAACATTACCAGGAGGAGGAACTGGCAGGTGCCTCTGTAGCTCCTCAGACTTTTGCCTTTGGAAGAGACTACAGGCAGCCCTCAGTAGCTGCTCAGACCCGTTCTGCAGTCCAGACACTGCAGGCAGAAAGGTAGAGTGAAACCACCCACATTTATTACCATTACCAGGTCAGGCTCTCCCTGCAACGCCTGTCCAGGACATGAGCCAGTCAGCGAGGGTATGCTCTCAGAAGTGGTGGAGGTGGCAACTGTAATAACTGGTGGTGGAGGTGGCAACTGGACATGTGCAGCTGCATAAGGGTGATGGGTGAATATGGCCAAGGCACAGATGTCCATCCACTCTGCCACCAGTGAAAAACTAAAAATTTAACATTGTCTCTCCAGTTCAAAGACAGAAATACATATGTAGTGAAAAACCCTCTCTATGGAAGTCCCTTACAAAACACCCTTTGGGTTCCATGAAAGGATGATATCACTTGCAGCTTAAAAAAAATGCATTAGGATGAAAGTTGCTACCTGCTTGTAGGATGCCTTTTGCTGCCCTCTTCCACAGAACCAACACGGGTGCAAACTCAAGTCTCCCCGTGCATGCACTGTGCATGATCAGTCAGTTATAGGTCAAGATGGCAGGCATTAGTGAAATAATGATTAATGAACAAATAATGAAAATATTTTCAAAAACGTTCTCCTATTCCAATTTTTAATCTACTTTTCTTGCAATAAGTCAGTAGTTGAATGCTGTAAAAATGAATTTTTTCTTCAAGGATCTCTGATTACCTACTTTGTGTTTTTTCCAGCAGGTTGATGTAACTGGCTCTGGCTCTAGAAGACAGCGCAGCCTTTGATCATCTCAGTTCCTTCATTATTACCTGAGGGAGCCATCAGGAACTCTCTCTCATGTCCAAAAATTATCTAGCCTATCTTCTTGGATTTCTTTATTCAGTGAATTAGTTTTCAGAATTATTCATATTTGTTAAGAAGAATCACTGGCACTACATGGGTAGGTTTCCCCTGAGCTATGTCAGCTCACAACCTTGCAAGGTGTTCAAAATGTGCATGTCTTGCTGTGTAACACATCAGAGATGAAAGCTCCTGCTGCCCCTTGCACTTGGAGAGACTCAGGCAATACCCCCAAACTGGTGCACTTCAGTTCCTCATATGATGGTAGAACATGGCAAGGTAAGATATTTGGCTCCTCTATCCCTTCAACTCACCCACCTAGCACTTCAGGAGGCTCAAGATCTTCTGCAAAGGTTCCTGAAATGGATCCTGCTAGTGTGATTGTGGCACTTCACTCAACACAGGTTTGTTATTTCCTGGGGGCAAAGCCTACAGGGCTGGGCCTTCTGCTTGGCACCAGTGGGCATGGCCGGCTCCTCACAAATACATGGCTTCAGCAGTACAAACCACATTAGACCCAAAGACAGGGATTATTGGATGTTTTTTCTAATGCCCACAAACTGATCATGATAAATGATGATCAGACATTTGCACTTTCCTACTTCGAGGAAGAGGACACAAAAGATGAGGTCTTCAGCTTCAGTTCAAGGTTTGGAGGACATAAAGTTCTTGCCATCCAGCTGTGCACCTCCAGCCTCCACGTTGCTGCTAGTAAGTACTCATCCACCCCTTCCCACTGCCAGGACGCTTGTGCTGCACCTTCAGTGCGATTCATTTAGCTGCCCAGGACTGGAGGCTTTTCACCAAAGCCCTTCTCCTCAAAAATCCATGTTCTCTTACCAGTTCACATCAAAACTGTATTATTTCCTTGGTGAGCCAGTTGTACCAACACTTGTCTCTATGTGGTCTACTGCTCTAACATCCGCACCTTTTCTCTTTAGTACCTGGGTTCAAAAGCCAGTTTCAGCAGCGTGACACAGGAGACCCGTGTTTGTTTTCCAACCCTAACAGACATCCTGTATGCCCTTGGGTCATGCAGCCACCCTCAGCCTCCTCCTGTTTACAACAGCAACACATGATTTGTTCCACTTTGCCTGCTGCATTGCAACCTCTCCTTGATATCTACCTCTCCTTGATATTCTTCTCCACCTTTCACGCTCTCCTTTGTAATCTGACTTCCATGCACCCAACAAACTGCAAAGATTTGGGCTTCCTGAAGCTCCTGAGATATAAATAAATAACAAAAAAAAGACAATGAGTTGGTATATGGCTAAGCAAAGGCAGTTTTGTTTCTCAGCAGGTTTGTGTGAGCTGTTTCTGGTTTCAGTTCACATGGGTTCTTTCACCTTCTGAGTTTCTCTTTGACATTCAGGTTTCTGCCTTTTTTTCCACCTGAAGCCAAAAAAAAAAAACAAAAAAAAAAGCCAGGTTTGCTCAAAAGCCATACCATTTTTTTAAAGTTAAAAAAGCTCTTAGTTCTAGAATGGGACCATTTCTAACTTGACAGTTTCTTGTTTGTTCAATACTCAACGTCCTGATACTAGGCTGCTCCTACTAAAAGCAGTTATGCTCAGAGCACAAGGATGTTAGTGCACATACCTGCCCGTCATCAACCATCTTTGCTTATGACTAAAACCAGAACATGTACAAAAATAGAAGCACCAAAATTCATCCTCAAAATGAAACAATTACAGGGAGAGTTCATAACTTCATGCTGAGGTTCTTCTAAGCCCTCCATGGGATATATTTCATTACCCTAATAAATAGGGAGCCGACATCAGTAGAGGTCTATGTTCAAGCTCTGTTTGGCAAAACTGTTGTCTTTGGTGTGGTTTCATTTTACTTTGCTTTTGTACCAATGTTTAATGCCGCTGCTACTGTTCTGCACATAGTTAAGTGTAGGTGCAAATTATGAAGCATAATTAATTGCCCATTAATGAGTTTTTGCAGAGGATTGGACTCTAAATGCTAATCTGTGTTTCAGAAAGAATGCCAAATGATATCCACGCTGCTTACCTGCTTCTCCCTGATTTCTGTTTAGCACACGATTGGAAGAATTTGGCTTTAATGTTAATTAATGCCTTCAATTAGAGCTCACAATGTATACTAAGCCTCGGCCATTTCAATTTCATGATGAACCCATACACAAAATTTGCTGATTCTACAGTTAGTGAGAACAATCTGTATAAACTAAATTTCCATTTATTTTCCAGCCCAAAATAAACCTGTTCCCAGAAGTGAGTCTTCTAAACCTTCATATCTACATGGCTATGTTTGTCTGACGTCTTTTCCGATCAACAAAGCAACCAAAACAGCAACCCAACGCACTAGCAAACAGTCTGCCGGTGAACAGAGGTGCAAAACCGCAGAAGGAAATGGGCAGAAAGAGATGAGTGGGGAGAAGATGCTGGGGATGGTTCTCCCTCTCCCTCCTGCCCTCTCCTTCGGCGCAGCGACAGCGGAGGCACCTGCCCTTTTGTGGACAGGCAGAGTGAGATGACAAAGCACAGAAGTGAACGAATTTGTGCAGAGCCCCTGTTAAAAGGCACTTTTGCCTATTCCTGTATGACTTGGTGGGAAATGCAGCGTAGCACCCAAGCCACCCCACCGATAAAGCCCTGTGCGCTGAAGAGGCTGCACCGCAGGACCGAGGTAAGCACAGCAGGGAAACACTCAAGCCAGACCAAGTGCTTTGGCCAGCACCTTATTTTTTTCCCAAAGGATGCTCATGCTTCCTCAAGCTCTTACTGCCCTTCCCCTGGGCCGCACCTCCAAGATCATCTTTTCTCACCTTTTTTGTGGAAGCGTTTGTGCGTGAGACACATATTTGTAAACCAGTTTACAAACCAGTCCTGACAGCACCGGTTCTGCTCTGCTCCTGCAGCCGCGGCAAGGCTGGACTGAGCTGCTGTCTCAGCGTCTGTTTGCCAAGGCAGTTTGTGCACGTTTCCAGCTGGTGTCCAGCGCTGCTACCTCAGGCTCTTCTTGCAAGTCATCTTCTCACTTGACATTGTGCACTGCTGGCTGGGAAGTGTACAATCTGAGCATCTAGACCTATCAGTAGAGCATTTTGCCAAATTATTTATTTTGCTCGTGTTTTGTTTGGCTCTCCTCCCTGGTGAGATCAGAGATAAAGCATATTTACTAGTTGCTGCTTGCCCCGGCCAGCTGAGGAGCTGGGCTGGAGTGAAAGCAGCTGTTTCTGAGCAGTGTGCATGGCTTGTGCTCATTCTCAATTCCCAGCGAGCAGGATCCTTCAGCGGTGATGGAGTAGCTCCGACTTTCAGTCTATCTGTCACTGCTCGACTGTTTTACTGTGCACACAATGCACTGATGGGCGACATCACTCAACTGCAACAAGTCCAGCTACAAAAGCAAGTAGCAGCAATTTGTAGCCTCAATGCAGCCATTTAATCATTCCCAACACTTCCCTGGTTGCCACTCTGGATAAACTAACTTGAGAATTAAGAACAAATATTTGACTTCCCCCCCCCCCCCCAANGCAGCCCTGTTTAGACTGTATGGTACTTAACAGGAGACCTTTGCCCTTTCGTTAAAAGCTGTGACCAGGAAATCCCACCTCCTCTTAATGAGCTTTTTTTGTTCAGCTTACAGGGAGGGATTTGCACTCCACTCTTGCACTACAAATGCTTTGTCTGCTTGGCTTTTTTATTCAGCCGATGAATAAAAAAAGCAAACGCCAAACTCTACACATGTTTCAGTCTCCATTAAGACAACAAAGAGCTCTAAACGCATGTCCTAGCAACGGCAACAATTTTTTAAAAAGAGAAGAAAGAAAACATGGTCATTTGAGCTGCGGTACTTTCCATAGCCATTCCTTAATGCTTTTGTCAAAAAAGCCATACGCTTTTGACTATCAAAATACATACCTCTAGGTAAAAGGACAGACAGCATTTTTGGAATCAATATTATGCTCTTTCTACTGTGAAACAATCATACAAGCAGCCCAAGCAATGGCCTTTGTCAAATTTTTTACTCGCTTATGTCCTTTGCCCACAAGCTGAGACCTCTGGTACTTCAGTGGCCTTGAAAGTATTTTCCCCTTCTTCTTTTTTTTCCCTGTGTGCCTCAGAGACCTCTTGGCTTTCTCTAATCTCTTGTTCTTTCCTTCTAATCACTACATACGCTTAATAACGATAGACTGCAGACACCAGCATCAAATTATGAACGGGCTGAAACGTAGAGGATTAAATGCAGTCACAACAAGAGGCAGTTCTGCAGGAACCTCAAGATATTTGAAGTAGATGGAACAAAACATATTCCAGTGCAGAGCGGCAGAGAAAGCCTCGCTTTCCAGAGAAGACTAAACCCTGTGCGTGCCTCTCTGTGCACAGAAGTCGAGCGGGAATGATTCTCCAGCCCATTACCCAGCCACGTGCTGGCTGATATCCTGGCGACTTGCTAGGCTGGTTGAAACAAATCTGGCAGAATGGAGAGGGAGACTCGGTTTTCAGGGAGTAGGTAATAGAGTGTATTAAGCAAAACTCTGCTGCAGAAGGATAATGGACCTTTTGGATGCTGGGCCTTGTTCTGGCTGCGCAGAAGCTGACAGCTTAGAGAAATCAGACATTTGGAAAATCCCTCATTGCAATAATTCCCAAGCCTTTCAGGCTAGTTAGCAACCATTAACCCTCACTGCCTCTTATGGGCCACCAAGCACCCATAACATTTACCTTCTCACATGAAAGCCCCAGCAAATCAGCGCCAGTTATGTTATTGGCAGATCCCTTGGCATCACTGCTCAGACCATGTGCAGGTGAGGGACCCAGAGGAAGCCTTGACCTGAGCCAGTGTATCTGGGATGAACGTGGTAGCCTGTGGGATCGCAGGATCATAGAATCACAGAATCATTTGGTTGGAAAAGACCTTTAAGACCATCAAGTCCAACCGTACCTGTCCACTACTAAACCATGTCCCCAAGCACCTCGTCTACCTGTCTTTTAAATACCTCCAGGGATGGGGACTCCACCACTTCCCTGGGCAGCCTGTTCCAATACTTGACAACCCTCTCCGTGAAGAAGTTTTTCCTAATATCTAATCTAAACCTTCCCTGGCGCAACTTGAGACCATTGCTTCTCATCCTATCACTTGCTATTTGGGAGAAGAGACCGACCCCCACATCACAGGTAGCTCAGAAAAAGTCCATGTGGACGCAGTATGGTAGCATTAGGTGAGATCAATCCAGTGAACCTTGGTTCGTGCTCAAATGCAATGAACTAAACTGCAAAAATCAAACTCTCTAGAAAATTACAGGACAGGATCGACTTTTCATCTCACTACAGGTGCCAGATGTGCCTGTATGGCAAATGTTAGCTACTCTGCAGAAGGGCTTGCCTGTATGTTTTAGGTACCAACAGTTCTTTTCCCAGATGTGTTCTCCTAAAATTATTTCAGATTCAAAATTAGTTTTTCTTGTTGCATTCCCTGCACTGCCAAGCCAGATCTTCAAATATGAGTCTAACATAACCGACATCAAAATAAACATTATGCAAAGGACTTTCGAATGCTCTACATCAGCATCTTTATATAAAAAGAAAATCAAGAAATTGTTTCTCCACTCTGGCTAGAAAAACCTGGATGCAAACCTACCATTTATTCTAACGAGGGATTTCTGGCTGCAGGTGTTATTTCAGGGTCCTGAACAGTATTTGCTCTGTGTATGTGATCAGAGCTGCTAAAGAGGGAAATCTTCGGGGAGGATGGGTGAGAGAAGGAAATAAATATTTCAGTGGTAAAGGTTTCCCCCCACCACCTTTTGGGTTGCTTCTTAACTGGTGGCTGTTTGCAGCTGCCAAAACCTTTGAACTTCTCATGGGAGAAGGACACGACTTCAGCAGGAGCGTTGGGGGATGTCACGGGTGCGCTTTGCATGTCCCTGTACTACCAGTCCCCGGAGACTCTCCCTGTCACCCTCAGGCTGCAGAAAATCATTGACCTCAGGCTAAATCCAAAAAAAGATGAAGAGGCTCAGTGCTGCACGTTGTTATGTCTAGCTTTTACTCCCTGAAATCAGAAGCTGGAGCCAAGCCCCTCAAGGCTCACACGCAGCGCTTGGGGAAACCTGGGATCCAAACCCTGCGCTACGCAGGCAGCCGCTTAAGAAAAGCTGAAGACTGCTTTGCCTTATGAATTTTGCTTTTAGTTGGTTGGGCTGGACCTCTTCAGTTCAGGCTTCATACCCCCAGCTGTCACCTCAAGGTGGGGACCTACAGCAGTACCTTCAAAACCTGTCAAAAAGTGGCAAGGGAAGCTGCTCCCTTGCTGTCCCACGACGATGAGAGAACCGACCCAGCACGCTGTGCTGCGTTTGGTTGTCTTTTCTGCTACTGGGCAGAAAATAACGCATCTCTTATTGGAAGAGAATTTGACTTAGAAGAAGAAGGATTTACAATTCACACTGTAATCGGACCTATATCTCCCCTGCCAAATGCTCCAGACACTGGGATTAGCTTTATACCACTCACATTTTACTACCTCATGAATCTTTCATACTATCTGGACAGCGCTAAATCTTGCCGATAAGGGATGGACGTTGCTCCCACCAGAGAGCATCCCACAGTTTCATCAAGGACTCCTATCGCCAGGTGTAGTGCATGAAAGGGGAGGCAATCAACCCCATCCCTCTGTTTCAAAAAGAAAGCGCAGACTGCCATTGCATGTCTACCAGGAGCTCAATCATGGATACTTGGTAAATGTCAGCCTCTATTTCTGTATTTTGGTGGTACATCGCTGGGAGATAAACAGACTCTAAGCTTCTTGACACCTCCCAAGATCACAGCTCTTTGCACACGCATGGGGGCAGAATCGCAACCGTCCCAAGAAGCTGAGGCTCCAAGCCTGCTTCAGCTGCATTCAGGTTGGGATGTTTTCAACAATTCTGACCCCATGTACATTTTACCATAGTCTCCACCACCCCACCACCCCCCAGAGGAGAAGCATTTATGGGCCACAGTGGTTTCAGGCCAAATATTCCAGGAATCTGAACAACAATTAATTTATAACCTCCTGTGATTGCAGATCGTGGGTTCCTGCACTCGCCGTTGGTGCTGTGGAGACACGTAGGCAGGAAAGTGGGTGATCACCCCGAGTCTGCTCAGTGTTGTCTGGCCCAAGATCTGACAGCAGTCAAGCACTTTTCCAGATACGAGTCTAAAAGATGAAGCTCCACTAGGCCTCACATAATGTTTTCGGTGCCCCTCAATTAGAAACACTTTCTCACATACCTACTTTCATAAAATCACCAGCGTCCGCATCTCTGGCAGAAAGTTTTGTAATGAATTTTTTTTTTTTAATATATTTTCAGCTGTAAACAGCAGAAAACCCCCTTCAGGCACTTCACTAGACCTTTTATCCGTACGCAGGAAAAAGAATTGATTGATTTTGAAGTTAAACATTGGCATCTGCTGTTATTCAAAACCAGGACCTTGGATACACTCATCCGCCATGCTTTCAGCTCAGCCACCAGTGTGCTGCAAATGAAGACAAGCTGTTGTCAAATGAGAAATGCAAAATAGTCAATCTGTTTGTCTGTTTAATGTAACTGGGAACATAAGCTGCTAAAAATGCTACCATTCTGCACTGTCAGATGGGAGACACTCTCCAACAAACGAAAGCCTAATGACCCATTTTACTCAGGCGCTCTGGAGTTCCTCCTAATGGTATTTTCCATATGCACTTCAACATGCTTTTAACTGAAACTGCAAATGGTACTATTTTCTATCTAACACAAGCGTGTAATCTGTGTAGCGTATTTTTTTTTTCCTCTGGCACCATGAAGGAATGCTGATGTTCAAGGCGTCTTGAAACAGTGAGCATATTGCTCAAGCATCTGATGCTCATCTTCTCTTTACACCTGTCATTGTACTGTATTAAAGGAAAAAAATCAAGTCATTAACCATGATAGATATGTTTTTAATAAGAAAGTGTTGCGCCTCACCAGGCAGATAAATAGCAAGTCTTAAGATATCTTCAGAGCCTGAGCATACAATTACAGAATAAAGTTAAATATGCTGGGGACTCTTCAAAGACTGCTATAACTTGTAAAGATTAGGTCTCTATCAATTACCCAAGCTGCACTTCTTCAAGAATTTTCCAGCATTAAAATTGCTAATTTGACTTTTCCTCTGAAAATTCCCCATTCCCCACAGATAATTATGTGTGAAATGTTGCCTAAACAAAACGGTGATTTGGCCAAGAAAACAATTGTGCTCCATTTTCAAGTCAAAACCAGTGAAAAATAATGCTAGTATTGCCAGAGCAGGACGAGAAGAAACCTGGAGATCTTGGCCATTTTATTAAATATTCCTGGGGTTTGTATAATAGAAATTCCATGGGTCTGATTTCAAAACCCACAGAACCAGGGGTTTTTTTTGCAAAAGGCTATAGCATTTAGTCTGTTAGAGGCAGCGTAATACCAGCCAGCCAGTGCTGGTTTTGCTTTCTCCTTAGAAAGCCCGGCAGCCCCGTGGTCTGTTGGCATACTCGCAGGATGTGCCATTATAGTCTTAGACCCAGCTTTATCTCCACCCCTGCTGTTATCACATTGATATTTTTGTTAATTATTGACACAAGAAATGCTCAGTCATAAACCGCAGATCCCTGGAAATGCTCTGCTGCACTGAGCCGAGCGGCAGTGCTGCGAGGGTGCCTGCTCCCTCCTGGCTCCCTCGCCCTTGGGGTGCTGCCAGCATTGATTAGCAACCCCCAAAAAAGCACTCCCTTTCCCCCTGCAGAAAACAAGATCCTACTCATCCGGATTCCTCTCCACCCCTCAAAATACGTGACATCATTTTTTCCCCATAAGGTTGTTTGCAGCCTAACAGTCTGCTGGTGGGGCCAGAGGGTGCAAGGCGAAGGGACCGAAGTGTCCCCGGGGAGGACTGGCCAGGGATGCTGCTGCAGGTGAAGCCTGTCCTCCGACCACCACGGATGGGCCCGCCGCGTTGTCAGCACCCTTCATAGGGTACCACTCAGTTGCGCTGCACACTGAACTCAGTGCTGCTTAACCTTTTGGGGAAGTGTTAGAAAACATAAAGGAGATAATTATAGCTTAAAATAGTGTGGACTAGCAGTCAGCGACGACGTGTCAACGCTTGGGATTTGTGTGTTCAGGAGAGAAAGAGAGAGAGAAAGAGCAGAGAAGGAGCAGGTGCAAAAGTGAAAGACAGAGGAAGAGAGTATTTAATGCCGGGGGTTAATACAGTGGCCAGTCATCTCCAGGATTATAGAGAAATTTAATATCATCTTGGAATTATCCACTCAGTAACCAAGTAGATATTAGTACATCCCCCCCCCCCAAAAAAAAAAAGGTTTCCTTCATTGTAAAGAGTCTGGTACCTAAGAGAGAGATTTCAGGCGAGGAGGGAAAAAAAATCTATTCCTCTTTGCTTGCTGTATGCCTCCCTCCTGCATAAATAACCCCCCAAAACCCAACATAAAACCAAACCCAGGCCTTTCCATCACAGATCAAAAGTCAGGCGAGTAGCGTTGCATTGCAGCTGCCTGAATTATACTTGGCCTCTGAATAATAAATAGGGAATTTCTCGAACCACAGGCTCATTAATGAGCACTAATTCAGAACTGATGGCACAATGTTCAGTAATTTAAGCAATGTAGACAATGAAGGTTCTCAACTCTGGTACAAAGAGTGACCTACAGAATCTTGCGGAATGAGTAATTACAGCTAATATCCATTTCAGCTTCTATTAGAACATCCAATAAAACAAGGTCATGACAACAGGCAGGGATCACATCCCAGCAAGCATCGCAGTGGGGAGAGACGGAGTCACCCTGGAGCAGGTGGATGGTTCCTATTAGTTGGGCTCCTCAATGAATAAGGACGCTGACAGCTCCCCGGAGGACTGTGGGCGGCGGGCGGTGGTGCAGCGGCGGCGTAGGCAGCTCGGGGAATACGGGGATGGTTTTCAAGAGCACAAAGGTTAGGCTGGGATGGGACTTGTTTTCACCCATAACTAACAAAGGCTTGAAGGACAGACCATGCGCTACTGGCTTTTTTTTTTAGCCTTTCAGATAATTTGGTATTAACGTATAGAGGGAATGATTCAGTGATTTAATAACTGAGGATGGACCCACGACAAGTTGTAACAAAGGAAAAAGTTGACAGAAACAGGACAGCAATGGGCGCCTGTAGTGTGAAAAATAGTTGAGTGAGCAGCAGCAGAGCAGAATGAAGTGCCTGGAGAGTTTTCTACCTTGTGCAGATGAGCCTTATTAATTCCTAAGAGAGTATGGGGAATATGGTCAAGAGAGGAAATAAAGAAATTATCTGCAATTTTTTTGGTACAGTAAGTGGGTAGGTGGCTGGCTGTTAAAAACAGTTTCTCACAATCCTCACAAGACCTCCCGGTGCTTTTAAAAAACTGAAGGAAGACTTATTTTCTTACCCCCAAATGTGCTGAAATTTCACTCTTAAATGCAGGCAGTTTTTCAGTGATACCATTTGACTTTTAAAAAAACATTCAGACAACACAGGGCTATTCAAAGTGATCCCCTCCCAAAACAATTCATAGACTGGAAATTGTTTATCGCAACCATCCGGGCAATACTGAGAAGCCCGGAGTGGGTTGCAACCAGAGCTAATTGCCTAACAAATACAATTCACAACAAGTAGTTTGACAAACTCATAAAAAATCAGCCCTGCTGGCTAAATCTTTGGCCCTCATGAGAGTTCATTGTGTACCTCGAGCCATGCGGTGTGGACGTGCCGCGAGCTCTGCTGCGAGAGGAGTATCTCCTCAACGCTGGGGAATAGTCTAGTGGGCAAAAGCTGGTCCAGAAACACCAGGGCTCAAGTCTCTGCTGATCAATGTGGCTGCAAACAGCCAGAAAATGGTCCACATGGCTCTGAACCACAGTTGTGGCTCTTGAAGTTATGAGATAGAAATGTAGGTATCACTGTGGCCAGCTTTGGGTGCTTGTCTCTACCCCTTCCCCTCGAGCTTTTGTATGCCCTGCTCCGTGCGTGGGTTTGGACCTACAGAGAGGTCCCATGGAAGGGGCCAGGACACGGCATGGACTACCAGGGGTGAAATGGCTTGGAGACATGCAGGGCTTGGCTCAAGCCCCCACAGGGACTTCAAGGCCTGTGACAAAATGGGAGAAAATGGTGTATTTCCCCCGATGATTAGAAGTCATTAATCCCTTGAGTGGACGTGAGAAAGTACGTATTTTTTTCATGAAAACCAGAACAAAAGAGAGCCTTTCTTTCTTTTACACGGTACCTACCATGTTTTGCTAATGGTGCTCCTCTGGCAGAAGCAGGGTTTGGACAAAAGGCTTGATCTCCCTAGAGGATTGATTAAATGCTGAATTTTGGCAGCTAAAAATGCACTTTGGTGCTTAAGTCCCTGTGGTGGGGGCTGACCCTAAGCACTTCTTGCACTACATAAACCCCAGCATCAAAATCCACTTAAAGGATGTATTCCCACATATCTACTCGTGTCCCATGTGCCCCAGACACCAGTCTTCATCTAAACATTATTTCACCTCCAGTTGCAAAACTGCTGCCCCTACTCGCTGGTGGGTCCAGCAAGGCAACAACCCTCAGTCACTGAACCACCTGGAAAACCCCTTCCCTCCAGACATTTTTGCTTACGTGAGAAATCCACCTCCTGGAAAGCTGCCGGAGGACACGGCACATGAGCAAACGATTAGGACCTTTGCAGGAGAAAAACAACTTTAACAGGGCTGGAAGCAGGAGGAGCAGGGGAACCAGGGCAGGACCAGGACCAGGACCATGGTGGAGGCACCAGCCCAAGCCCCAGCAGCAGCCCCCGGGCTGCCCCGCTGTGCCATCCCGCTGCCGGCACTGAGCTACGCTCTTGTGTTGAATCCTGTTGACTTTAGTAATATTCATTGAAGTAGGGTTTCCAGGATTGGTCCCAGGGTTGCTGTACCATCAAATGAATGCCAACAATTTAGATTACCTTCAGCTATATTAATTTCCATACTGGCTCGAGGAATTTTTCCTGCATCACTTGAGAAAATTACCTTTAAAAGCTGTGCTTTTCTTTTTTTTTTTTTTTTTTTTTTTTTTTTTTTTTTTTTTTCTTTTTTTTTTTTTTTGTATACTATCTAGTAAGGACTTCTGCTTTCTGTTAAAATGTGCTGATAGATATTTCTTTTCTGTTTAACTTGAAGGGACCTTGGTGAATACTTTAGGTTTACAGCTCAAATGATTGTTTAGTAAGTAAACATTTTCTCCTCCAGATTTTGGTAAAAATACTACATAGTTAAAATATTTTATTTGGATTCATACCTCATTTCAAAGTGTTGCTCATAATACCTGACAGGACCTGAACTTTAGTTAGCTATTTCTCCTTTTTTTTTTCTTTCTTTTTGGAGGAAAACACAAGTCGAACATAGCTTCTGACACATTAAGCATGACTACTGGGAAATTAAAACAAATGCTGGTACAATTCACGGGGGGAAAAGAACTTAAAGTTTGTTTATAAATTTGTTCCCCGCTCCAAATGCATGTCATAAATTAATAGGTCATCAACATTCTGCATTTAGCTGGCAGCAAGTAATTTTCTGTGAAGATATGAGACAGAATATAGCCAGAGTAGCAAATTGGCTGAAAGCGAAGCATTTTGAGTGCTTTGTAAAATTCATACCAGTTGGAACTTCAAGCTCCAACAAAATGGAAAATCTTTTCTGTCTCTGTACTTAACTCCAAGGATTTAGAAAACTGACTAATAACGCAACAACCCAGAGGTTAATAGCCTGGTGCCATAGCTGGCACGCACACCCAGCTTGCAGGAGATCCATCACACGCGCATCCGGACAGTTGGGGAACATGGGGCTACGGACCGGAATTCTCTGAACGCCATCAGTGCCGACACACCCAACGCAGGAAAATTTGTTTCAAAGCAATCAGAATCACGACCTCGTAGCCTCATTTGGACTGGCTTCTGCCAGCCTAATGCAGATGAGACCAATCTTTGTGTTAACAGGTCACAAAATATTCTGCAGTCCCAACCGCAAAGTCGTGTCTAGTAACTGGGAAAATCACGTATTCAGCTGGGCGGGAAGCGGCAGGGTGCGGATCAGGCCCCAGCACCTTGTCGCAAAGTCCAACTCTGGCATTTTGAGAGAGATTTTCTCCAAGATTCGGGTAATTAATCACCTCATTTTAAACACACAGGGGAAATTTTAATACTCCCCTCTACAGACATGTCCATACACAGTGCAAACTCGGAGCAAAGTAACCTTTGGAGAATATCAAGACCTGGTGTTAAAAGAATTAAATGCATTTCTCTAGTTTCTGGTCTAGACTTGCATTTTTCAGCCCGTAAGGTGCAAGTCACCTGGAGGTGGTGTGAACAGCACACGGGGCACAGAGCAACCTTCAGTCCTGGGAGCTCCTTCCCAAGGTGATGCTGGGATGGATTATTGAGGAATTAAAGCAAGACATGGCCTGTAGAGCCATTGGCTTGGCTCTGAAGAGAAAAAGCCTCAACCAGTCCACATGCAGCCCAAATCACAGGCTCTTTTCGGGTCTGGTGGAGGACAGCGGGAGGGAACGGCTGCAGGGACAGGCAGTTGGAGGGGGATATCAGCAGACCCACTTGCTCTGGGCTTCACTATCAGCTTTTTGTTTTCTACAAGTTAACCCCACCATTTAATATACATATATATACGTACTCATGCTTTAAAATTCTTTCAGAGATGGGACGAGGCAATATTATCTTTGAGAAAATGCAGATCCTAACTTAGTCTCCCAAAAGGAAAATTACTGACTTGAGCAATTCCTGGTAGTTATCCAAATAGCCTTGTCAAATTATTTAAATACCGCATTGTGATATTATTGAAGTTGGTACCAAGTTACTCTTGGCAGAAACAAGTGTTCGCTGGCAGGTGCTGAGTAGATGAGCTGTTACTGCTCCAGCTCTCTGTGTCAGCAGCACGGCTGGCTGCTGCCAGGGATTTTAACCAGGGAGCTCAGCAAAATGCCCTCCAAAGGGGTTACCTTTCCTTAGGGGCTCTGGGGGGGGTTGCTTTTACCTCTCAGAGGCTGGCTACTTATCTGCTGTTACGCTGGAGCAATGCTAGGTTGTTGGAGGGGTGGGGGGGGGAAGCATCGTCCAGCTGCATTCAGCACAAACACCACCCACTAGAGAAGAGCTCGCTCTTCTCTCTTAAAACAAATTCAGTATGTAAATCTCCAGAGAAGAAAATGGAATTTAGGAATTTACCTGCTCTGTATTAAAAGGAAGGGAGGAAAAAAAAGACTTAGGCTTATGCATTTTTCATTATTCAGGACCCACTCTACCGATGTACGCTTAATGCTTTCGTCTCTGCTATAATTTCAGTTGGGAAGTTGTTTAAAATGCAAGAGTCTAGTGGTGATTCACGTATGCTGTTTCAGAAAAAAAGTTCAGAGCTAGTGATACACCAACTCCGACTGTCTGTCCAGCCGCAGCGCTAGGAGGGACAGGAGGAGGAGGGACAGAGGTGGAGGAAGCATGGGATGGGTTGCTTGTGTTGGACTCTGAAATTCAGCTCTCAGCTCAGGAAGATCACAGATTTCTTGTACGGCGTGGGGGTGTCCACCTTGCCCACCCTGGGGCAGCTCTCCCGCGGGGCCCCTCTGTCTCCCCAGCCCCACAGGAGTTGGGGGGAGTTGGGGGAATCCAGGGGTTACACACCGAACTCCTGCTGCCACAGCATTCACAAGCAAAACCCAAACGAATGCCGTAACAACCTCCTTGTGTGGCAAAGAGGGCGACAGACCCTGACAACAGCCTCCTGCTGTATTGGCGTGCGTGGAGGTATGAGATCAGGGTCTGCGAGCTTGGCCGGGCAGCTGTGAGGTAGGACCTGTTAGATCATTTAGTCCCCACATCCTTTAAGAAAACTTTCACCCACTCAAATATCTTTTCAAAGGTTTTGCCCAGTTTGGCTGTAAATGCCTCAAGTGATGGTTTTTCCATCGCTTCCCTTGGGAAACGATACCTTCCTCTAACAGCCCTCGGTAACAGACCATCTCCTGCTATTCAGCCAACATTTGCTTTGGCTCAGTTTCATCCCATTACTCTTAGTTATATCTTCACGTACCGCACTGACATGCTTAATATCATCCGAAAATTTTTGAGAGTTAAAATTTATATTACCAAGACAAGCAAAAGGAAGTAAACAGAAGATAAATTTTTCCGTGGATATGGCTTTCTACAGAGAAGTCTACGCAGAATAAAGCTACGCTCGAGGAAGAAGTTAGTAAACAGGTGAAACGAAATGACAATGAAATGAAATGACAACTTTGCCACTTCTCAGTTAAACTGGGATGACAAGATGTTACTTTTCTTCTGGCCACCTTTACCCTTAGGGTAATTATTTTAGTGTTGCTGTGCAATAGATTTCACTTTAGGCTCCTGGAAAACAACTATGGCACAAATTTTCTGCCGGACCAAACAGCTACAACTGCGTTGACTTCTCCTGTATTTTCTAGCCAAAAATTTTCCTCTGCGTTTCCATCCAAGGATGCCTGCTAGGTTACAGGAGACAGCACCTCTGCTCATGTTGGAGCAGCATACCAGCTCCAGGACCCCATCTTGTCACACAAATTGATTATTTCCACCCTTCAAAAGGTCCGCATGTCTGAAATCCATATTATGCATTTAAGTGCAATCTTACTGAAAGAGTCCAAATCTCTCTGCCAGAAAGCTCTTTTTCGTTCTCCAGAAGCTCACAGGGAACATGCCTAGATTGTGCTTTAGTGAGGTGAATGCGGAGACAGACTTAAATTAATGTGTCTGGGAATAAATTATTTCTAGAGTGTCTTGAGCCAGCATCACATGAATAGATTACCATGAAGCACTATGGGAAGCAATAATTCGTCTGAAAATCATAGTTTAAAACAGGAAAAAATCTATGAAAGCTGAGGATAACTACCCAGCCTCTTACTGTCAGTGGTGACAAGTGCTTTGCAATCTGCAAAGTACCTCAGAAGCATTGAGGGCCACTGTGTCTTCACAAGATCCTCGTTTATTTTATTTGGCTGGTAGCAGCGACAACTTCCAGCACCCCACCAGCCAGCAACCCCCCCAACAGGCTGGTAGGGCCAGGAATATCCATAACTGTTCCCCACACAGAGGGAAACAGGAGGTGCCCCACACCAGCTCGACTTCCAGCACTGGGAATGGAAAGTCATATCTTAGTTTTGTTACCACTGCCAAAAGCAGCCTTCCCTGGTCGGGTCTTCCCCCCAGGCTTGGGCAGACCCCCCAAAGTGTGAGCGGTGCCGCCTCCAAATTTGCAGGGTGAAACTGCACCAGCTGTACGCGCACTTTTGGAATAGAGACTGGGGCTCTTCGACATCTTTTTTGGCCTTTGGTGGGAAACAGCAGGGTTGGTGTCACCCCCACTTCTCTTTTAAACGTGTGCCAAGCTCCGTTAAACCAGTTCAGATGTTTTAACCACAGTCAAGAGATTTTTTAGATTGTGTTATAGAGGAAAAAAAAAACACCTAGGTTTCACCTCTACTGCCCCAATATCATTTAAGGTTAAGAAGTAATTACATCACTTTTGTCACTAAACAGAACACAGAATTTTCTTCGAATTCGACACAACAAACTAAAGAGCTAAATGCCTCATGGTGAGAGAAATGATAATTCTCTGCTGACCAAAGGAGAAAGCACTCTTGCAGCCTACCTGGTGCCTTAAATTTTCCTACTCAAAATCACATAGCTGAGACCACAGAGGGAACCTCAGCCCAGAGTTTTTATATTTAGCATTCTGTGCTCTCATCTCACTATGCATCTGTACAAGTCCATTTAAACTCTAGAATAAAAAAAAAAATTATTTTATTTTTAGGTTTGGACCTCGATCACACCTAATTCCTTTCTTCTACATCACCTCCTCCCTTTTTTCCTAATCTGCCTACAGCTGTGAAACTTGAAAAGTGCCTTTTGCATTTGCCCCCAGTACAGTGGCACGGCTCAGCGAACGTGAGTAGTGCCTTGGGAGCTGCAAGGCATCGTCCTGTACTCCGAAAGTCATTACAGCAGCGATACCGATGTTCTTAACACCTCACCTGGAAAACCCAACGCAAGATCCTCATTAACTAATGCACAAAATGCTACATGACAACAGTCAGCTCTGTGGCATGAATGGCCAAGGTGGGCTTTTCCGAGACAGAAAACCAGCAAAGACAAAAGCACAGCCTCCTACACACAGCGATTTCAAACTCCACAGAGTGTAAAGGGATGGGAAAGTGATCGTGTGGTTAGCGTGGTTAGCATGTGGTTGCCCTCGGTCAGAGCCACATGGGGGGAGCAGTATGGTGCATCGGCAACACCTTCTCCCCATGCAGCAGTGGTCACGCTCCACTGAAGCAGGGGAAGAGACAGGGCATGCCTTCCCCAGGTCTGCAGGGCACGCTGGATGTGCCGTCAGGAGGGGAGATGACGATATGTACAAATACATGCTAACCACCTCTAACGTGGCCAGCTTTGTTAGCCATCATGGAAAAGGCATCAGCAACACGGCCTTCAGCAAGGGCTAAACAAGCTCTCTGGAGACCCTGGCTACATTCTTCTGTTGCCAGCCTGGGATGAAGCTCATTTCACTGCCTCCTAAATATGACTGTGACTTGAGCAACGAGACCAAAGCAACCTTGAGTACGTCTCCAGGTGGCTGATGATACGCCTCCTGCCTGCAGTACAGACGTGCACACAGGAAGAAGCCTTATCTGGTCTCATTCTGTCACCCTGAATCTGACCCCCTCTTAGCAGCCATAACTGACAAAACTAAATCTGACTTAGGTACCTTCATTCAGAGTTCAGTTTGACACTTCAATCCCTTTGAGATACAGAACTCGGGTCTTTGGAAATGAGCCTAGGAAAATCATCTGCTTCCTCCTGAGTGCCTACCTAGGAAAAGATATAAAATTCATGCTGAAAACAAAGCTATGCAAAAAAAAAAATCCCCCAAACCAAACCCCAGGCATTTCTTGCAGACTTCACTTAATCAGCAGGACACTTTACACATCTGCAGACAAGGTCCAGCTTTGCGAAGATGCCTAGAAGGTGTCTAGAGCTGCAAAAGCCACTTAGTCTACTAAGACTTCTTCAGTGGTTTTGGAAAGACATCTGTGCATCCATCTGCATTTTAAATACACCGACGCTTTCAGAAATCTGTCCAAAGGTCCTGTTGTTGCTGCACTTGTTGTAACAGTTAGTGGCACTTCCCATACGTAAATACAAAACCCTAATATTTTCTGTACAGCCCAGTACTACAGTAGTCTGGAAATTACTCGAGGCGATTCTAGGGAAGAGATGATGCCACGTGCTGCTGTATTAAATGTCTGTGCTTTGTCACAGGAAACGTTTTCATCCACTACTTTTACAAGGTTTCTGCAGCACTTTAACTAATTTTCCCTACTCAGCAAAAATAAATTCCAAACAATACAATAACCACTCTCATACAGCTGTAATCATAACCTCGCACAACTTCAGTCTGAAGCATTTGTTCCACTAAAAGAGCTTCCTATTTTATTTGTAGAGTCCTATTTAAGGCTATAGGACTTGTTTTAATATTACATAAAGAACCAAGCAACGCTTTGCTCGGCTGTGGCAACAAGAAATAGGAAGAAGGTACATATATGTCCAAAAAGATAATAGCTGACTATCAAACCAATCCCAGAAATTAGTTGTGAAATGAAGTGGAATATGTGAATGGTTATGAAAAACAACTAAATTAATTTACATGGCTAAAATAAACGGTACATGAGAGACAACTGCCACAGCAGAGTTATTCTCCTTATTCAGAATAAATGGGATTGGATATGCACATGCATCTGTGCATTTATGGGTATTTGCGTGAGAGAGATTTATTAAAACGTTTAATGAAATCACCATGGTTGTATCAAGTTACGCACAGTGGTTTGCAGGCCTAATCCTGCTCATGTTAAAGGCAATGGAAATAAGAACAGTTGACTAATTATCGCTCTGTAAGTGCTCCAGAATATCCATGTTGAATTCTAACAAATTACTAGAACCTCAGGGAAAGAAACAATGCTAATTAAGATGAACTTTAAGCGTAGGACCTAATTAATATGATCTTTACGTGAAACTTGTTCCAAATGAAGCAACTTTAAAAGTTATACGAATAAATGCCTTGGGCCGTATAGCACTAAATAAGTCAAAAAATAAACAAACACGTTCCTTAAAATCAGCAAGTAACAAATCAAGATATTAACAGGGGTGTTACGTGACTGCAAGACTTTGCTTCCGCAAAGATTTTGATTTGCTTTAGCTCTGAATGCCACTGTTGGTGTAATGATAGATGCTGGGGATTGTTTCTGTTTCTAACTGGTACCACACAGAGATGCTGGGGGGGAAGCGAAAGTATGGCAAGAATACACAAGTGACTCTTTTGTTTGGGGGAAATATTGATTTCAAGATCTTGTCAAAAATGATGTGTCAGTCTATTAAAACAAGAGCTTAAAACTATGTCTCTAGGTAACTTAAAAGATTTTTTCCTGCTTCAAGGAAGGCAGCTGGATTCCCAAGCAGGAGAAATTTGCGCTTTCTGTTCTCCTTCAGAACAACCCTTCGCACCTGGCTGTTTGCAAAGAGCCTGGTTGGCCAATGCTACGTACAAAACATCAGCCCCCAGCAGCACCATGGGGCAGAATTACCAGCCTGTGGGCAAAAAGGCTTTGGGCACGTGTGCCTTCAACCAGTAGGGTAGTGCTGGCTCAGCGGGACTCGGCTCCACCAGCCGACCCGAGGGAAATGAGCTCACAAATTAGGAGAAGATGAAGTTCTCTATGACACTGACAGTGACACTGGGAAAAGGGCTTTCCTAGTTTCTGGGCACAAACAGTTACTCTAGCGATATTGTTTGATGTTATCGAGAAGAATTATTTTCCTCACAAAACTGGACAAACCCTTATTTCTTACAGTCCTGCTGCATTCCCTGTCTGGGGCTAAAAGCTGAGCCTGCTGTGAAGCCCAGAGCAGAGTTGTGGATATCTCCTATAGCACCTACGTGCCAGATGGACCTAATCCCCTGGCTGGAATCCAGAATCTCGGGGTGTAATCCTGATCCCATTGAAACCGCTGGCAAGAGTCCCACTGGTTTTAGTAAGGTCACCCTCTGGACTCTGCTCCAGCAGAGCTTTTGGGAGATTCTTCCATACAGGATTTTTTTTTTTTTGAATGAAACTAAGATGACTGAGTACTGACTTGTCCTAATTATAACAGAGATGACAGCAACTAAGAAAAAAAAAAATTAGCCTATGGGACAACAAAATAACAACTTACCGTTACTCTGTTCTGAGCAGATATAATAAAAATATCAGATGCAATATATATGGGCCTACATTAGCGTTTTGGCTTTGTCTGCTAAACTGGAATTCCTCACATGCTGACCTCTTGCCCTCCTCCTACTTCCATTTTTCTCTCTCACCACTCCATGAGAAAAAAGGGGGAGAGGAGAAAGAGAGAGAGAGAGAGTCAACGGGGGGGGGGAGCATGAGAAAGAAGTAAAGACAGCAAAAGAAAGAGAAAGAATGAAAAAGAAAGAGTGAAAGAGAGAGCAACAGAACAAAAGCAAGCAAGAGTGAGCAGGAGAAAGAAAGAAAAACAAGAGAGAGAAATCAATGCACTGCCAGTCGGTTTTTTAGGGCTTGTGAAAGTTATGGGGCCCTACGTGGAGAAGGCATTACATTTTTTGATCTGCAGCCAGATTCTTAATGAAATAGGAGGGCAGGAGGGAGGCTAATGTGATTCAGCATCTAAAAGCAAGCAGTTGCATCAATAATCTTTAGCACTGGCACTTGTGCTAAGACAAAACATAACAGAGTTTAGAAGACAAGTTGTCAGTGTGATTTGGGGGCCTTTCAGTTATTCAATATAACTCCATTAGGTTTTGGAAGCATAAACAGGTAGCAGGGTTTTGTGCAAGCAATACTCTTAAACCAGTATGTAATTAAAATTGAGCTCTTTGGAGAATAATTCTACTATATATTACTAGAGGTGACCTCTATTTTATCAATCTCTAGTGAATACCACTATTTGTTTTAGCATTACCCACTTCAAGCCTCACAAACATAACTACGAAGCACCAGACTGAAGAACCGAGCAGGGCACGCTTGAGCTCGGGCTGTCTTTGACTGGGCTCCATGTTAAGCTCTCACTTCGCAGGTAAAGAAGCTTTAGAAAAGGAGTGCGCTCTCTTCCACTGCCGCCCAACTGCTGCTTCACTTCTCCGGGGAAGGTTTTTTTTTTAATTTATTTACTTTTATGCAGAAGTTTTTTACTTTTTTTTTTTAATGTGCAAAACATTGGGGTAAACTAGGTTAAAGGAAACTTTTTTCCCTTCCCTTCAGCTGGAATAGTACATAAAAATGAGACTGACCTTTAAGGCTAAACTTTGCAAATCTGCCAGTGCAAGGAATAGGATAGGGTAGGGTAGGGTAGGGTAGAAGATAGGATAGGATAGGATAGGATAGGATAGGATAGGATAGGATAGGATAGGATAGGATAGGATAGGATAGGATAGGATAGGATAGGATAGGATAGGATAGGATAGGATAGGATAGGATAGGATAGGATAGGATAGGATAGGATAGGATAGGATAGGATAGGATAGGATAGGATAGGATAGGATAGGATAGGATAGGATAGGATAGGATAGGATAGGATAGGATAGGATAGGATAGGATAGGATAGGATAGGATAGGATAGGATAGGATAGGATAGGATAGGATAGGATAGGATAGGATAGGATAGGATAGGATAGGATAGGATAGGATAGGATAGGATAGGATAGGATAGGATAGGATAGGATAGGATAGGATAGGATAGGATAGGATAGGATAGGATAGGATAGGATAGGATAGGATAGGATAGGATAGGATAGGATAGGATAGGATAGGATAGGATAGGATAGGATAGGATAGGATAGGATAGGATAGGATAGGATAGGATAGGATAGGATAGGATAGGATAGGATAGGATAGGATAGGATAGGATAGGATAGGATAGGATAGGATAGGATAGGATAGGATAGGATAGGATAGGATAGGATAGGATAGGATAGGATAGGATAGGAGATAGGATGAAATTCCCACCAATGAAGACGTCCCACTTCAAGTTAGTCCATGCATGACTTGATTCCCCCTTAAATGCCTCACACGGAGCACGAGCTCACTGGAGTTGCACATAGGGCCTTGTCAGGGTCCCTGCAGGAGAGAAGCTCACTCTGAGGGCTCTGACCAATGGAGTACACTGAAAGAAGAGGTCATAGCCTTCAAGAAGGTGCTCAGGAATACAAACCGTTAGACCATGAGCCAAATATATTGATTTTCAAAAATCTTTCACATTAGATACTGAGCTTAAACCCCTGTGACCACTGGTCACTGGGCAGAATGGGCTTTCCAACAAGAGCACCCCAAAAAACCTCCCCTGTTCTTACAAGAGCGTCTTCTCACTGCAGAAAAACCTCAGGTATGAAGAGGACCTGGGCCATAAACACTAGAATCTGAGATGGAAAATTAGCCCAAGCCAGGCAAAGGTTGTGCTCCTCAAACACCTCAGCAAAGCCTGGACCATTATTGAACAAGTTGAGCGGCACAATTATCCAGATGGAAGATGCTAAAAGAAGAACAAGAGCCGGAGTCACAGCATCATGAGTCTTAGTTTCCCACTTAACCGTACAAGTCAGTGCAGCCCCTTGGTAACGAGCTCCTAACACCGATCTACGGCAAGCACTTCCCACAGGCCAGTTCTCAAACACACAACTTAAGTCTGAAAGGTATAATTTTGTTTTTATTTTACTTATTCTCTTCAGATCTCAGGACATTTGCTTGCTCATGATGTAAACCACCTGGATGTAAAAGTGACTCTATGGTTAAGACAATAATTAATTGTGCTGAACTGATACAGAAGGATCTGGGAAGGGAAACGGTGAGAACCACCAGCAAACGCTGATTTTGCAATACTATTTATTTTCCCCATTTGTCTTAAATACAGCTTTTTGTTCACTGATCTGCATGCCTATTTATATTAAAATAATATAGCAAGCTGATTCTGAATTAAAGGAAAAAATTCAGCTAGTGAGACAGTGTAAGGGAATGTAAATTGCTTTACATCCCAAGCATGCAAGCCCCCTCACTTCTAACCCTTACGCTTGCATTGCAAAGACTATTTTTTATGATTTTCTCCATTTCTTGCCATTCATGTGGTTTGAATTGTCTCCCGGTCTCCTAACACAGAACTGTTGTCTGCCTTCTTCATTAATCTTCAAAACTTTCAAGTAATACAATGGCCTGGCCTCCACCCTCCAGGGCAGTGGCAATTTAAGAGGGCAAATGTTTTGGGGAGTCAGTTGGAATGCCTAACCCGTGTCTTACTGCACCCTGGTAGAGCCCAGGGTGGTGGTGGGAGGGCAGGGGGTGTTTTAACCCTCCTTCAAGTTTTGCCTTTTTAAATTGTACTAATTTTCCAAGTGCTTTTAAGATCCCAGGAAGGTCTAAACAACTTTGGCTGCGTAAGGGAAAAGGATGCAAGGATTCCTACATAATATTTGGATAATATTTGGATAGGGAACGGTAGCACCATGGGACGTCTGTCGGTACCTATTTGGTGCAACATGCCTGCACCTCCAGCCCTCCCCAAGCTCCTGGCCAGGGGGGTGAGGAACGCACTGCAAAAAAGTTTCAGATCTCTCCAAACTTTGCACTTTGGGGCTTTTATCTTTAAAAAAAAAAAAAAAAAAGCACACCTTGCAGCTTGGTACTACTGCAGAAAATCATACAGCAATTAATAACAATTTACAAGGCAGCACAACAGGTGCTAATAGGTACAAGGAGCAGTGTAAACAAGTACGGAAAACATCACATACGGAGCAAAAATTTCCACGGTGCAGTGCTGAATGTCCCTAGACAAATAATTTTCTTCCATATTTCATCTAGAAAAATATCCTCCCATAAACAAAGACCGTATCAGCTGAGGTGTACGGTCCAAGACCTACACTGAAAAAAGCCAGATTTTGTCCCCAGGTTTATTGGATGCTCAGGGTCTGGCACTGGGGGGTCTCTTCCCTGGTCACTGGATGAAGTCCCCTTCTGGACCATTTCATTCCATCGGGGTGATGTGACACAGCATAAGGAAAACAAAGGGAATTGAGTTTAAGCCGGTGGAAAGCTAACTCTCTTCAGGGGGAGCCAAAGCGGTAATAAAAACTGTTCTAATGATTTGATCAGCAAAACGAACTAAAAGCAAAGTTTGGAATTAATGAGAGCTCTAGATCAAAACCGTGGATGATTTTCCTCTCATTAGTGTTTTTTATCATCAGATGTTAGCATTGTTTGAATGAAATTCATTCAAAGACCTCAAATAAAAGCAGTATTTGGTAAAAGAAACCGTGATTTGGGTCTATTAACAAACAGAACATCTTGCTAAATAATTCCTTTATGCACTATTCAGTAATGATGTAAAGCTGGTGCCTTTCTGCTGCCTCAGTGAAACAGCGTTCAGAAAGATCATTAAACCGGCTTTTGGTGAGACAAGCTAAAGAGAACGACCGAAACGTCTGTTATAAGTTTATATTTGTATTCAACTCAATTAGGCCTTAGGATACAGATGAAAGCGAAGCGCAGTTTCCTTCGAGGCCGTTTCAAACAGCGTTCTAAAGAAGCACTTCTGAAAACTGCTTCGGATGGAGACTGCGACTTTCCAAGAAGCGTTGCATCACCGCGGCCCGGATCCGGCTGACGGGTGGGAGGGGGAGACGCTCGTAAAAATATCAAACAGCTGATCCGCATGGATCCCGGCCAGCGCTGCCGCCGGAGACATGCAGCTCATTGTGGAAGGAATTTCGGTACAAACGAAGCCACCGCAAATAACAACAAACCCTCCTCCTCTTCTCCCCTTCGCGCTGCTCGGGAATCCTCCTCCCCGGCTTTATTTTTTCACTTTTCAGCAGGGCCCCACGGCGAAGCCCTTGCCAGCTGGCTGCGGTGAGACAAAGCCGCTCTCCGAAACGGCATCGCTGCCGCTCCGCGGGGCTTTCGCCTGGTGACAGATGCCTCGCAGGCTCGGCCGGCAGCGCCCGGGCAGCCTGGCCGGTCCAGTCCCGGCTGCGCTACTGGATTCCCAGGGAGGTTCAGCTGGCAAAAGGACTGGGTTTATGCTTGCTCCCGGGGCTGGATGGCTAGGATTGCTTTTCTCTCTTGCAAGAGGTCTCTAAAGGAGTTAGGGGAGGGCGGCGGTGGGCTGCGGAGGAGCTCACACAGCCCACACGGGCATCCGCGGCGTGGCAGAGCGTAATTGAGGGGCTCCATCCACAACACCTTCTCTCATCTGTCTTTCATTCCAGCACCGCAGCTGGCATCTCCGAAAGAGTTTTGACCATGTAAAAAAAACCCAGAAATGCTTGGCTAGCTTCTCATTGGAAACTCCCTCAAACCAACTCAACTCAAGCAGACCAGCCTCTTCCAAAAGAAACATGTTCTGTCAGAAACGTTTCACCTGCTCACTAAGTACATTCACTACACAGAGCCTTTTTATAATGTGCTAATTTATTTTTAGAAACGGTTATATATCGCAGAGCACCCTGAGTGCCTTTGGCAACTTCAGGTACTTTAGAAATAAATGTATTATTATTCCTCTTTAGAGATTTAAACTGTATGTTAAGTGGTTAAAAGTAGCCATTACATGGTTGGTGGCTTTTTCTTTTATTGGTTTTCCCAATGGCAATTTTAATACTGAATTTTATTATTTTTATTAATTGTATTATTTATTTATATTACAGCACTTAGACTCTTAATTTAGGAAGAAGCACTTCCAAAAAGAGGAGCTGGGTGCCTGACTGGCAAATGAGGTGCCTAAGGCCAAAGCTGTGACCCCGAAAGCTCCTGAGCTCTCAGGGCATTAAAATAATTTTCTGATCTAACTCTTCCCAGTCATCTCCAGTTCTGCTCCTGCTCCTTCCTGGGAGACCCTCAGCCCTCCTGGACTGAGCGCTTTAGCAGCAACTGGACATCCCATTGCCTGGGTTTCCTGAGGAGCTTAAGCTAATTGGTGTTTTTCAAACTGTGCTTGATATACACATAAAGACACAGACAAACTACAGTTGCCATCTCTCCAAAGAAAGCACATGGTGCACCTCTTTTTTTAAAAACTGTGGCTAAAAATTTCATATGGCGTGCAGGCAGGCCAGATTCATCACCCTGCTCTGGAAGAAGGCAGCCCATACCTCATGAAGACACCTTCTACACCACATCCTGGACTAGCCCACCACACATGGGCTTTGCCAGGTGGCTTTTGAAGCCAATTCTCTGTGCAGGAGAATTCAAGATTCATCAACCCAAAAACAAAGCCCCAGAAAACACTCCTCCTGCACATCAGTGGCTGAAGAGGGAAAGCCAAGGCATAGGCTGCAGGATCAGAGGATTCCCACTTTCTGGGGAAAGACACAAGATATTGTCCTGTCAATGCTGGGGATGAAAGACCTCCCTGAAACTCTCAGTAAGGCACCTACACCTTAGAGACATCGAGGGGTGAAGACCAACTCTATTTTTATTTTCTTCTAGATGAAACTCCAGCTAACTACTCATGGTGTCTTCAAGTGGCTCCTCTTCTGAGCACGTCTGGACTCAGATCCCCTTCTGCTCTGTGCCCCTCTATGCTAAGATAGCCCAGCTTCAGGTTTCCAATTTCCATTCCAGGAGCCAGGCATATGAAATGTGTATCTTACAATATTTAGCTTTGTGCACCAAAGAAGTTTTCATGAAGTTTGAAAGGCAGTTTGGAAAAGTTTTCTACTTTGGAAGGACTAGAGCAATCTTTCTCAACCCAGGCATCTAAAACTGAATTTTGCAGCTCCTGAGCGTGTCCAGTCACTCAAGCACAATAAGAAAATAAACGCTACATGGCAACTTAGCACATGCTCTGCTGGAATTGCTGTTATGGTTCAGGTGAAAGCAAGATTTCTTCATGTATCTTCAGGGGAGTAAGTGACTCGGATTGTGAAGAGTCACCATCAAGCTAGCTCTTCGATAAGGTAATCCTTTCTTTTCTTTTGAGGCCAAGGTCCAACTGCCACTAAACACGTTCTTCCATTTAAAAAGTTACCATCTACTAACCTTCCTCATGAAACCATCTGTTGGCGTGAATGGAGAACAGCCAGCTGATTAGTTCTGATGGACTGCTGCGTGGAGATCGTCTGTGTCACTAAAACGCCTGTGCCTCCAATTAACCAAATTGCTAAGGAGAACTCCAGCCAAGTGCCACGCTTACTGGGCTGCCATTACTGGGAGGTCAGTGCACCAGAGATACAGTCTCTGCAAAGCTGGAAGTTTCTTCTGAGCCTCTTCAAAGAGCGTGAAGTTATTTTGTGAAGACCTCCAAGGTGTGTTTCCTACCTGCCCACAGAGCAGTAATTCAGCCTGAGTTCACTTAGGTAAGTGGCCAGGTGCAAGGATGTACCCGAATCTGTCCTTATTCATTAGTGAAAGAAATTTAGGCAGGTGTCCGAAATTAAGCAGACACCTTAAAGTTTCACTACGAGATACATATGTAGGTTTTTATCTGCAATCCGGTGCTTTAATGGCAAATAAGGCTGATGAGCAAACTCTGCTATTATAACTATTATATTTATCATCATATAATTATAATTATACTGTTATAATTATACTATTGTAATTAAAGGATAAACGAGAAGATTCACAAGGAGGCCAACAGTCAGAAACAGGAGACACTTTCTTGAAACCATGGTCGGCATGGTCGGCTGCTCCACGCTGCAGGCTGAAAAAGCCCCTGAGCACTGCTGGGAGACCCAACAAGGAACCGGATCAGCCAAACAGAGCAGGGAACAAGAAGGTCTCGAGATTGGCCCCATCAGCGATCAGGAAAATCAGCAGTGATCTCTCCACTGGTTTTGACAGGTGGTGGCTGAGATGTTATATGTAAAGTCCCTGGCACTCTGTTAAGACAAAACTTCATTCCGTTCAAAGCTTTATTAGCATCAAAATTTCATAAAGACTACAGAATTTGATCTGAAAAGTTTAATTCTTTGAGAATCTGGCAGCCTGGATAGAAATTCTGGGCACCTGGCTTGAGCATTGCTCAGTTTTCTCCAGTTTCATCCCACGGTGCCATTATTTATTTAGTTCTGCAAGTTTTTAGAGGAATGCTGCAATGTGAAACATATCACTTGCAGAGAGCCCCAGTTTTGGCAGCCCTTACAAAACTAATGCCAACTCAATGCAAATCTCTCTCTGCTTGTTTGCATGTATTATAACAGCAAGAAATACATTTTCTTAGAGGCAGAATGAAAATACGCTCAAGACTAACACCAATATCCCTATACAGAAAACGTAATAGCTGAGTTTGGTTTTTTCGTTTAGACAAGTCAATTATTTGCAGAGTGACTGTCGATATCGTGTACTCAAGGTGGTATCAGCAACGCAGAGTTATCCAGCAGGAATTATCTGCTTGATTTTTTAAATGTTATTACATATGTGCCCCCCATTGGTTTTGATATGTTTTTTGGATTCTGAAAAGCGTTCTTTAAAACATTCACTGTATTAAAAATCAAGGAGTGCATTACTGCATGCCTTTAATGACCTCAGGGTGTTAAATGCAGTTTCGAAGCTGCGCTACGTACAACAAAAAAGGATGGGGCTAGTCCTGCGGCAGAGGGATTCTCACGGTCCTGCAAGCTCTTAAATCTTTGAAACGATCCAGTTTCTCTAGCAGGTTTCTACATCTGGTCTGGCTTCATTTTTATAAACCACCAGCTCAGCTAAATAACAACGTCCCGTTAAGTCCTCAGTCAGTTGCCAGTTCAGCGTGGGGTTCTGGCCGTACTCTGCAGGGGACCTGGCCTGTGCCCAGCACAGGAGGCCATCGCCCGTGGCTGCTGAGCGGCTGGACGCTCCAAGGTTTAAGCCTTACGAACAGCTGGATTTTGGATTGAAAAGTAAAAATGCAAACTCATGCCTGAAATCTCAGGAAGGTACCAGTTCCACCAGGGACTTACTGCCAGATCCAGCCACCCGAGGACTGAACAGCATTTAAATATTATGGCTTGGGGTCACCCTACAGCTACATCTGGTGTTAAACGTGTGCTTTCTAATATCCCCGGGTTCTTAATGTCTAGACAAAACCAAAATGTTAACATGCTCTTGACTATTTTGTACAACAGCATTAATATCGTTAAACACCATGTCTTATCCTATAAACAGTAGGGATTAATTTATTTTATATCCACTGTGTGTTTATTAAATGTATCAATCTCCAAAGCGCAGCCACTTATCACAATTCACCACAACCATGCAACAAATTCCAGCTATGTACCCAACATTCATTTTCCTGAACATCACTGCAAACAAAGTCTTGTCTGCATGCAGCTAATGCACGTGAAAGGTAAATAGTATGAGTGTGCAAACATAGATCAAAATTAGGTGCCAGTCCCTAAGAAGCTATTCCCTAAGCAAACGCCTTTGGGTTTTAAGTTTCTGATTTATTTAATCAACGAGAATATAAAAGTTTTGGGAAGGTGGCTTCCCCTTGGAGCACATTACCTTTGCATCTCCACTGCGAGCTGCTGGATGAATTCCAGCATATGAACAGAACATTGAAATCAAACCAGGAATCTCAGCTTCACTGATCACAAGCCTTTTTGTGTATTTTTGCAGGTTTTCAGTTTACCTCAAGACACAAACAGACCTACAGGCAACTCTGGTAATGAGGGTTTGAGGTTCTGCACTTGACTCAATTAGTGACTCACGGAGCATCCCTGTGCCTCAGCTTACGCCTCTCAAAAATGGTGTTAAAGAGGACATGGCTATTTCGAGGGTTATTATGAAAGTTAATTTATATTTCTAAGGTTAGAACTAGTATTTATGTGATTTTCTTGGTCTCACCGATGCATCATACACTCAGACATTGGGTAAAACTGGTTATTATTAAAATAAGTTTCTTTCTTTCACAGCTACTTAAAAACTCAAGCAACATTACTGCTTTATGTTTAAACAAAAAGAAAAAACTACAATCTTTTTTTTTCTTCCCCTATATATGAGCCTGGTTATTTCTCAACTGAAATAGCTCACCAGAAATCCCCTGTGAATTGTGATCCTGTGCCACTGGAGCGAACGGGAGTGCTGCCATCCGCTTCAGCGCGAACAAGAGATCACCTTGTGTTCCTTCAGTGAATCTGAAGGAGCGTCGTACCCTGCAAACTGTAACTAAAAGGTATTTATTGCCCAGATTCCTGTGACAAGGACCAAAGTTGTTTGGTCCCCGAGGAGGAGAGTTGGAAGAGGGAGGCACGGTAGGTACCTGAACACGGGGAAGGTGCAGGTGGGTAAAATGCCTGATGGCTGCTCCGCTGGCTCGCCGTGCGCTCCGGCTGTGCTAGGAAAGGGGAGGGCAGTGAAGGGAAATGTGCTTTGTCTCCCTGCTTTGCTGTCATTATCTGCGAGCGCAAGCTGCTCGCTGGAAGCCAACAGCGCTGGATTTCCCTGCTCCCGGGGAGCCACCGTCCTTCCCCACGCTCCCATCCAGCTCAAGTCCTGCTCCCGGCGCTTTCCCGCGAGTCCGTGTCTCACCCAAAGCCACAGACTGCCCTCCTGCAGTGTTTTTTCTCATAGGGACATCAGGGGAGAGATGTCTGTCCCCCCTGCAAAAAGAGAGAGTCCACCCAGCGTGAAGTACTGCAGAGTTACACACACGTCCAGACACATACCAGTGCCAAACGCTGTCAGAAAGAGAATTACTTTTGATTAATGGGAAAGGAAAGTTAATTGTCATTCGGTATAAATGTCAGGGTGGAAACCCAGGGAAGATAAAACATCACTTCTCAACAAGAAGGAAGGGAAGATTTCCACGGTGCAGCCTAAGCTTGCCGCTTAATGCGGATGAAAAAAATATTATTCTGATCAGCTCCTTGGGAGATCAGGATATTTTAGCTTTTACTATCTCGGGGACCCACCGCGTAACTCCCCGATGCACAAAGCTCACCGAGTTTTTCACATTTCTCTGGGCTAGATCCGCAGCTGGTGTAAATCACTGCCACGGCTCTGACTCTGGTGGCACCCTGCCAATTTACTCCAGCAAAGGATTTGGTGCAGAAATGTTTCCCAGTGTATAAACTTCTGGTTATGATAGACAGTTTCTGGGCTCCAGCAGGGATTGGTGATCTGAAAAGGGGGTTATGGGAATTGGCAAGATATGAAATGGTGTGGGAGAGCTGCAAATATTTAATTTCCTGTGAAATAATTCTCTGGTGGCTATATATATATATATATTTATACACACACACGTGTATGCGTGCGTGTGTGCAGTTCAGCAAGTTACAGTCTAAAATGAAAAGATTTCCTATTTCCCATGGAGCACTCACGGCACCGATTGTCTGCCCAGGAGTGTCAGCAGGCGGCTGAACTCCGCTCCTCCTGCCCTCATACAACGCCTTCAAGACCAAATTGACTCCTGAGATGGTTTCCAGCTCCCTGGCTACAACGCCAGTTATGTGTTTAAGGAGGAAATATGCCGGGGAGGAGCTGGACCGGTTTAACGCCTGCAGAGAGATTCCAGACTTGTGCACCTGCCTCTCCCCATGCCCACAGCCAAATTTAAACACTACGGCCCCTCTGTGGAGAAAGGGGCACAAGTTAGGGCCACGGCTGTTCCTGGGCTATAAAAATAGAGACGGATGCTTGCCTGCGAGGAGGAAGAATGTGAGGCTTCTTTGAAAGCTGAGCACGAGCAAGTCCTGACACCTCCCGGCTCTTCACCTCGCTGGAAAAAGTTCTTGCGCTTTCGGCGCGCACGTGCGTGGGGACACACATGCGCCCGGCACAGAAAACAAAAGCTACTGGGAAAGCTACAGAGAGATGCTTCTGGCAGGGCTCAAAGAGGGCCGGGGGGGGAAATGCTTGCAGTCAGCGTTGTTTGCTTTCAGCTCGGTTTGATTAAAAATCCCCAAACCAACCATCCAAAAATCCCGCACCGCAAATTCCTCTTCAGAATTAACTGGGAGCAAAAAGAAAACCGTACTGTGCGCGTGTCGTCTCCCTGCCCCTCGCCCTGGTCGCTCGCTGTCACCGAGCACTTGCAGGGTGGAAATCTGTCGGGCTGTCTGTTTTCCACCCAGGTGGACAAACATATAGACAGGGGACTGAATGCAATGTGCTGTTTCAGAGAAAAGCGAGGTCCGCAAACGAAGTGAAATTGCTGATCCCAGGCAAGAGGGAGCGCTCCCTGCCCCCTCCAGCAAACACACGCACGCACGAGCATGCACACTTCCACACCCCTCCCCTCCAATTTTTAATTAAGAAATGAAGGAAAATACAATATTTTTATATTGTCCTTTCAAGGAGATCTCTATTTGCATAGTCGGATCCCCCTTCCTCCGCACAGCACTAACATTAGTGTGACCTTTTCCTGCTAATTGGAAAATCTTACGGAAATAAAGCCTGTCAGAAAATGAGAAGTGTCTCCCCTTTAGGCTGGCCAAACGACCTCAGAGGGGGAAAAGAAGTTCTGAATTTCTGCTCCTTCTGCACACACTGCAAAATCTTTATTACTTCGGAGAGCCTTGAAACCTAGTAATGCCCCTCCAGTGCAAAGAGAAGTAAATAAATTTCTTCTTATGACCACTTTGGAGAAACACACAACCAGATTTACTCAGCAGGGATAGATACTGGACAAGATAATGAAGAGAGAATAAGAATATGATAGGGGTTTACAGCCTCTTCTGTCTCTTTAAAGTGTTTTAATCCTTCAGAAACAGGATATCGGGTCCATTTCCTTAAAGATACAGTATACCTTCTGGGACAAGTAATGTTATAAAAACCTAAGATGTAACATCTATCTCACAATATTGATTGGCACTTTAGTGTGATAAAAGGGGTTGAACCTGAAGGGGAAAAAAAAAAGGTAAACTGGGATTACTCTTTGAAGAATTGAAAAAAAGTCCCTATAACACCAGGTCAAACTTTCAAAATATTTTTTTTTTTTACATGGAATTGAACCAAATGCCATTTCAATGATTGTCTAGGCAATTCTCTTGATTTTTAAAGCATATAGATCCACGTTTGTAGCTTTATTACCAGATGGTGCTGGAGCTAGCTCCAGCCCCGGCCCCAGCACAAAGCACTGTGAATTCTTTCTATGCTCCAGCAGAGGAGAAAAAAAGGAGACATTTCAAATAAAGAGATACGCTTTTGTTATTAACAGCAAACAAAGGAAACCCAATTTCAAATTACTGTCTGGTTCATTTATGAAACGCCCTTTTTAGACAGCATCACCTGTTTTTCGGAAGAGCTTTGAATGAAAACATTGAAACAACTGCCATCGTATGGATGTATCTACAGTCATTCCTGAATTACTCAAAGTTAAAATAACAGAGACACAAATACTGCAAACAGTTATTCATTTGAGTAGCTCTTACTCATACGGATAGTCTCATTTAAGCCTGTAGATCTATTTCCATGGGTTAGTGGGACTGGGCTCGTGTTGTGTGGTGAAGTTAGCAAAGCCTGATGCAAGCTCCGGACACAGAAAGGCTGCTCGCTAGCAACGTCCGCCAAAGAAGGGCAAAGTCTTGACACGTTTCACCTTTGCATCTAACAGGGCATGAATGAGCACAAGGCGAGGCCTCGTTCACCTTCGGACGAGGCTGCTCTGCTCACAGACGTGTCCTAACCCAGCAGGTTTCTCACAATCTGCTCTCCCAAACTGGGGGAGACAGCCCACCTGGTCCCCAGGCCGTGCCTGCCAGACCCAGCTCTACAGCGCATGGGCACAAGCCTGCAAAGATGCTACACCTAAGGGTAGGAGCGTGGTTGCAGAAGAAGACTCAGCTCTGCTTGCACCCTGCTAGCGCAAGTGCCTGTAAAACTTACAGTCCTACCCTAACCAGCATTTTTTCTCTATGTAGTCAAGAGAGCTTTGGATAGGGCACAGGCTGCTGTGCGGATCTACTGGCTTGGAGAGGGAGCATCGCTTTTGCCTGCCCTGCTCCAAGACCTCCATCATTTCCCTGCCCATGCAGAAGCCCATCTGGCAGCTACCTGTTTCGAACCCCAGGGCGACCCCAGGACTCAGCACCACTGGGAGAGATATGACCCGGTGCGGGAGCCCCAGTTAGGAGTTACACAATAATCTAGGGCGGTTTTGGCGCTGTTCAAATCTGTTGGAGGTTTAAGTCCCAGCCTGTAACTCACTGAAGTCAACAGTCTTTTCTGAAGGGGATGAAACGACAAGCTCTTCCAAGACACATATGCTCCATCTCAATGCTATTTTCAGCTTGGATTTTAGTATAGAGCTCAAAATACACACTTCAGTCGTTGCTGTGCTCCTTTGAAAGGAACAGGGTGCCACCAGGCAGAACATCGCTCCCATTAAGACATGCTCTGAACACAAGTAAACACTGACTGTGAAATCATCCTATTGCACTTCGGGGTTGCGTTGTCGCCGCGGCCAGGAGCAGCAACGCGTCCTGCAGCCTGGAGTTCGTTTAGTGGCTAACACACTGCAGAAAGATGCAGTTTAGCCGTCGTGCTGCCGGCTCCTACCAAAGGGTGCTCAGTAGAGACGGGACACCCATGCAAACTGCAGAGATCATAATGGCTGAAGAGGTTGGATGGAAAAAGGGCACACCGGTTTCTGCCGAACAAACTCTCCTCCTCTCTCGCCTCTCTTGCCACTCTGCCTTTGGCTGTGTCACTTCACCCTATAACTCCCTTGCAAGATTATAAAGCAGCAACATACAGCTCTCAGACAAGCCTCCTTGTATCACTTGTAGGAGCAGCACCATCCCCATTTGTCAGGGACGTATGGACACCCTGCCCACGCAAACTAGGTACTTGCCCAGAGGGCCTCGACTTTAGTGAAATCTTTATGGGGCTTGAATTATTCAAGCCTTGACCTTTAGCAAATCTCTCAGTCAATGCTAGTTAATGTCCTTTAAAGTCATTGACCTTAGGTCAGGGACCAAGGGGGTGCTTCATCAATGAAGACACGCAGGTTCAAAATCAAGAGAGATTTTGTGGTATATTTGTAAGTACCCTGGAAGAGGGTCGCTGGCCACACGCAGGAGGATCACCAGCACCACAAGATACAATAGCATGGGCAGAAGGCTCCCAACTGCCCTCTGTGGGATCCACCCAGAATTATGGAAGACCAAGGGCTCCTCCGAACATCCAGCTCCGCATTTGGGATAAGTCTGGACCAAGGACCATGGTTCAGTCCACAGCAATGATGAAGGTCAACCACAGCATCTGCATTCAGATCTGCAAGCCCTCTGTACAGGGAAGGGAGGTAGAGGGCGGGGGAAACAGCTCTGCCAATACCTTCACGCGACTAATAGGTTTTACCGTCGCCACGTGGTACCAAGCCCAGCACACACATCTTGTAGACAATTACTGTGTAGATGTGCAAAATTTTGTTGAGCAACTTTCACCTCCCAAAACATGCAGACTGGCTGCACAGCTTTTAAAAGCTGAAGTTGGCTTGGCAAGAAAAGATTGCTGCCCCCTCCTTCACTTTCTCTTGATAAGATTACCTCTTACAAAATGATTTCAACACCATTTAGAAATAAGCACAAGTTTTATAACAAGTCTATCTTTCCGGAAGGATGGGTTTTCAGTTGTGAGCATGTGTGTGTGTGCTTTGTGACGGGACCTGACGTACTTTTCTGAATATTTCACAACGTTCATTAACAGTAAGGTTGCCTACATTGCTATAAACAGCAAAAGTTCTGGTTCAAACCTTCATACTAGCTCAGCACTTTTAATCTTGGACTTGAAATTGGTTCACAGGACTAGGTGAAAAGCCAGTTTGGGGGATTTTTCTGCTTTCTTCAAATTGTAAAAATGTCAATGGGAGTCATGAGGTTAGACTTATTGGGCAGGCTTCTGCCCTGATTCTAGCTAGGGGAATTACACATAATGAATTAACCACATGACTAATTTTACCTCATTTTCTGTTCTTGAAGTGTCTGCAAGCAAATTAAAATACCCTGAAATTATTCATTACCCAAAAGTACTCACAGTGAGAGGGATCTATTTCACCTTACTTCAGTCACCTGGAAGTTAGGTGTTTAGCTAAACTAGTTTTCTACGTTTTCTCAATAGTTAAGGCAGCGAGAAGACAACTCATCCAATCCCAAAGGTAGATGTTGAAACTAGGTGGGTTGAGCCACTCTCTAGAGATGACGGTCTCCTTTGCTATAGAGATAGCCCAGGTGAGTAGCTTAGATCGGACACTTGATTTTTCCATGGCCAAAATTAGTTGAAATTAATCCTAACCCACATCATTTCTCACAATGTAAATGCAGAGGTAAGCTTTTCCACAAAAGTTTGCCTGAATGTTGAAGAGCGAGCCGTTTTTCATGGACCAGGCAGATCCTGCTTTTGAAAGTGCCCGAACACCTAGCAACCACTGGAAACATTAATAGTTAAGTACCTAAATACCTTAAAGGATGGGCCCGCGTGTCTTATTGAATGTTTCTGTTCTCTGAATGGATGAGTTCAATTCACTGAATCAGGCTTCAGGGACAGATCATCACCACTGGTGACTGCTCTTGTGTTTCACTTCCTCCGTGAAACTCCTCCGGATGAACATTGGTAGAAAACAAATGGGAAAGGGGTATGATGAATGCAGCTGTAATGCTACAAATTTGTTTCTGAGCAGAGAAAGAAAGGCCAGGCTTTTTAACAATTGAAGTGTTGAGTTAGATTTCTAAATTTGGCCTGGCTTTCAGAAATGAGGAGCAGCCACTGTTTCACAGGGAACCTGTGAGGTACTACTCTGTATCTTTGAAAAATTAGAAAATTAGACCATCCATTTCAGGACCCAATCTCACCTCCATTACGGGACTCACAGCTCCATGAAAGAGGCTGCAGTCACCTTAATTCTCCTGGAGAATCTGCCCCTGTGTGCTGGCAGCAGAGGAACCTCGGGGTCGCACCGGGTACCGGTGGGAGAGATGTTTTCTCACCTTTAGGGGTGATACTTTCAAACCGATCCCCACCTTTAACTGCATCAGGATGTGAAAGCTTTACCTGCTTACAGGAGGTACGTGGCCAAGGCACACTCATACTGCTTCAAAAACATGTGGGCAGCTCTTTTGACTAAATTTGGAGATATTTCTGCAAACCCCGTGAAGTGCAGCGGCTTTCAGAAAGGTGGGGAAAGGCTCTAACAGTAAGATTGAAGACACCTTTTTTAATCCCAGCGCTGGCTCTGCTCTGCCAGTACCATCAGGTGAGACCGATTTACCTCCCCACCATGGCTCTGGAAGCCCCAAACGCAGCTGTTTTCCAAGGCGACCCTAACCAAAAAGGACCCCTTTCTACACGAAAACCTTGCGAAGAGCAGAGCAAGGACCCATCCCACCCAGCAACATTACACAATTCCTTCTTCAAATAGGTAAGCTGCGTTTGCAGGGGGTTGCTGAAGCGGTCAGAGAAATCTGCCGGTTTATAGGTCCTATTAATGTTTTGCTAAGACCCTGTGAGCTGAACAAACAGAAACACTTCTCGGCGTCCGCACCGTTTGCTGAAGCTGGCAGCTGCCCTGCGATCACAGGCTCTTCCGACGGCGAAACTCCTCTTTGCTGCCGCAGCCTAGCGGGACCCTTTTGGACGGAGTACAGAAAAGTGCAGCAGTGTCTGTTTGACGCCACATGAGGGAACGCGAATTGTCAATTTGTTGACAGTGTCGTGTTGCCGCTACCAGCTTTCCCTGCGTTATTTGGAAAGGGCTCAAGTCAGTCTGTTTCCCAGGCTGAGCTTCCTCACGTTACAGCTCCGCATGCCCAGAAGAGAGACGCGACCAGAGCAGAGTTTGCTTTTTAACAGAGAAAAGCTGTTTCTGTTAAAAATACTATCACTGTTGTTAGGGCTGGGAAGACGCGGGGGAACTTACCCCTGCAGCAAGCTCCCCCTGACCTTGCCCATACCCTCTCCCCATACCACCGCTGGGCTAAGTAAGCTCATGAGAAGTCCAGGAGAGCTTCATCTTTCAAAGATTTGCAACTTGCTCCAACAACGCCATCACGTCAAAGCAGGATCAGACAATTATAAAGGCATGAGGCTGGGAAAATTACTGCGTTTTCCCTTCCAGTTGGGTTTGCTGATGATTTCCACTCGAGCTAGGATTATTCGCTATAAACCACCCCCTCTGAGCTACAGTACCCACCTGGTTGGCAAACCTGCAGGTGGGAACAGGATTTCAAAGCACCTACATCCATACGCACACATGCACACAAATACACATGGCTTTACTTGTAGGCACTTCTGGGGAAAATTGAGTCCAGACACGGAGCTGACAAACAGATTTACGTGCTATGTACAAAAATCCACCCTCCCCCTGTGATTCCTCCACGCCAAGAGCTGTTATCTGGAACAGCTCCAAAAGCCGCTTTGGGAGAGAAAACATGGGACCAGGGGGTGGGCAGCGATGGCAGGAGCCATAGGCTTCCTCCTGCCTGCGGCGACAGGTAACGCAGACTAAAAGATAAGGTGTTTGCAGGGATAATATTTCTACGTGGCAACACAGTCAAGAAAATCTAGTTCTGCTTTACGAACTCCAGGAGTTTAAATAAAAAAGGTTAAACCATTTAATGGGAAGACATTTTTAGATCATCCCTGCAGAAGCACCAGACACTGTGCAGCACATGCCGCCTGGGCACGCTGCTGGTGCAAATTTCCAACCTGCTAAGAAGATTCATGGGTTCTAGATAGGTGCTGGAGCGTGTTTCAGGCCACCGTTACACCATACGCTTGTGAACTGCCTGCAGTCGCTGCTTCTGCGTAGAGACTGGATGCTGGAGCCTTTTCACAATCAGCATCTCCAGTTACAACGCATTTTACAGCCTGCTAAATTACTGACTTCAGCTCTCCCACGGATTCCCAGTACAGAACGCATTCTAGATTTCAAATAAAAAGCAAAAAATGTACAAAATTCATTTAATTCAGAAAAGCTGAGAGATCCTTGGCAGCTATATGTATTTTTTTTAGTATTTTTTTTTTCACATTGTTTTTCCTGTGATGTCAGAAGAAGGAGGAGAATCACTCTACAAAACCAGTATTTCTCCTGTGCATAACAGGCTGCCGCTTCAGGACCAATATTGCTAGCGTTCCTTCTGCTGAGTTCCACTAATTTCTCAGTGGCATTGTCGATATAATGGGACTTCCAACTTACTGGAAGAGAAATGACTGTCCTTGCTTGGAAACACAGGCTGTACTTGATGATATTCCCTTCTCTTTTTTGTTCTTTACATTAAATAGAAAAAAAAAAAAATCTGAGAAGTCTAAGCAATCAGAAATGAGATGACTGTTGTTGTTAATTACGAAAGCCAAAGCCCTCTGCTTTAGCTTCTGGGTTGATGCACGTGCAGGTCAAAAGTGATGACAGGAGATGGATGGCACGGCACTAGTTAAAGAGCCCGAGCACCCCGCTTCTTGTGGAGTTACAAGGTGGCTCTAAACCCTCTGCATTTGTTAACGAATTAAATGGCAAATGCACTGCTGATGGGATTTGCCCCGGTACCTCCTTTTGCCACGCTGGGAATGCAGTGAACACAGTTCGCTTAAAACCCCTTTTAAACCAGAGCCCCCTTCCCACAAACAGGCACGTATCAAGCTGATGGAGCACATTTGTAAGAAACTGCTTTACACCTTGAAGACTGAAAGAATAAATCTCTTTAATAAGCTCTTAGGTTTTCCTAGTGATGCAGATTGAAGTAATATTATAGAAATGTGTATACTTGTCAGTAATTTTACAGGAACGAATAGAAAACGCCAGGAGGACTCATTTGTGAAATGGAAACATTTCATGGGTTTTGGGGTTGCGGGGTGTTTTTTGGTAAAGATTTTTGCAAGGAGAAAGAGGCGGCATTCCTATCACACTGATCTGTGCAATAATTGCAGACTTCCCAGGATTTCCTTTCACATCAGCCCTGCTAGGTTGCTCTTTGCATCTCATCCATGGAATGTCACAGCAATGCAATTAACGCTAAAGCAATCAAGTTATAAGAACTACAGTTACAGAGCTGAGGAACGACACTCTGGTTTTGTGAGCTAAAATCCTAACAGTGCAGACTGGCCCAAAAAGAAGTCACTTTAAACTTGGAAATCTGGGAAAGAACATTATAAAATAAATACGTTGAGTGCTTATAATGGCAAAGGTGCTGCTTCCAACCTGGCCCAACCATATCTGGGGCAAAATTCCCATTTCTTGGTGGCAAAAAACCCGGGCTGTTTATCGTGGCACCATGACTGCAAGTAAAGCAAATAACATCATTGCCTCTTTTCAAGAGCAGTATTTTTTGGAGATGCAGCAGCAGCAGGAGTGCCTGGCTTGACTAATGCTGTGGGTATCTGCCCCTGGGGAGTGCAGATGCCAGGAAATAGCTTCGGAGGGTTGTGACTAGTAATGATCACACTGGATATTTTAGGCATATTAGTGGGCACTGCTCAGTGTAATTCTGGATTAAGTCTTTTACTTATAATTGGTATAAATTAGAGCATTGGCAAAATTTATGTCGATGTGTTAAATATAGAGACGCTCAGCCTAATGTCGGTTGAAAACTTCACTGATAATATATACAAAGTGACTTGTTAGATGACCTGAACACGGCGCAGAAAGCGGACAGGCAATCTGATAATTGTCCCTGCAAACGCTGCATCTCACTGGGTCAGAGGGAGCGACCAAATGACAGTGCCATCATTTCTGCGAATCCCCTTTCCCATGTAAAACTAACCTGGAAACTTGACCTGTGTTCTTCGAATGGGACATTTGGTGGGAAATCAAAGCAGAATTTGTCCCTCAGACCTCTCTGGTTGTTATGGTATAATATACATAGAGGCAACACCCGCTGAAATAAATCAAAGCGCTTTCGCCATAGTGAAATTTTTAAAGGATTTGTAAAGTCTGACTAACTTAAGCTCTTTTCACACTCCTGCATGAACAATAACAGCTTCCGTAGCATTCAAAATCAAGTTTCTCAGCTGAACCCTTCTTTTAGAGGAAGGAAAAATGTCTTCAGAGGAAGAAGCTCCCCCCCTGCCCTCACTCCCATCCTCGTACCCAGCTCAGCCCGCACACGTGCGCCAGCTGCCCACTGGCAGGCAGAGGAGGTAACTACTGAGGACCTCGCTCCTCACCCTGATTTCCCATTGTAGGACTTTACCATCAGTCAGGTTGGGCTAACATTGGCCAGCGGGTTTGAAAGGCATCGGGGGAGAAGAGGGCTGGCGGAGCGCGGAGCGCAGCCACCTGAGCCTCATTTCATTAGGAAACCAGGTTAAAAAATCTGCTGATGGAGGCTGGGACAAAAGTAGACGCAATGTCAGGATCCGTAGTGTCTAGATTTTGATATGCAGTAGGTGTCTGTCCAGTATAGTTTGTACAAACGATCACTGTTCCACTCCATTAAGTCCTCATTAGAGCAGCATACTGCACCTTAAAAGTATCTTAACCTTAAATTACCAGTATCCAAGCAAAAGAAAGAAAAAATAGCACATCAGGACCCAGTCAGAAAGATCCGGCACATGTCAATTAAGAAGACAGCCAGCATGTTTTAAGCCACAGCTTCTCAGAAGAGCATCAATGTGTACCAGGATGCTAGAGCTTTAATAATTCACAATTTCCTTATTGAGGTCTGATGATGCTAAAATAAGGTGTTGAAGCTTGATTAGTAGTAGGAACATAGCAGCTTAACCTCTAACATTTAGCCTTCTCCTCTGGATCGAATTACTGATCTTTATCTTGTTGAGCTGTGCTAGCAGTTGGCTTGGGAACATTACACCTTTCTAAAAGCTGTCAATCTTTGTCAGTGTCTTTGCACAATGGATTGGAAGAGCTATTTTTAAAGGACTATGTCACCTTTTTGTAGGGATGGGGTTTTTATAGTATATTGAGGATTTTTAATACACATTGCCGCATGCCCAGTATCACCTATAGGCATGACTGAGAAGAGCTTCTATTAATTTTACTATGATTTCTAGCAAATGGGTGTGGAGAGATGAAGAGCCATCCGAAGGGGGGAGGAGAAATCGTAACAAATTATTCGTTAACATGCTGATTCTTGGCTTTCTTTTTAATTTATTTTTCTGTTGAGGGGTCAATTCTTTTTTCTATGTACAATGGATTTCTTCAACATTAGATTGAGATATATTTCCCCAGCACTGTACCATTAATACAGTCTTATTTTAATGCATTGTTTTAGCTAAGAGTAGTAACAAAGTGGTGCAAGTATACAACACGAAACAAATTTACTAAGATTTGCGTAAGTTTTCTACAGAAATATTGAAAGATGACATTATTAAATTAAAGACTGGTCTTTGCAAAGGATGATGTCCTTCTCCTGCCTTTACAAAACTGATCTCTGCATTTTTGTAAGGATGAGAAAAGCTTCACACGGAGGGTTTTTCCAGCACATCCAGAAATCCATGTATAGACTTCTGGCTAGACATGAAAGAGCACCAGCTTGTCCTTTTAAATCAGTTTGCAACAATAAAAGTACATGTACAATACACATGGGTTCCCTTACAAACACCCCCCCTCTGGGACAAGAGTATCGAGACACAGCATGCCTGTTCGCTCTCTCCTTCACAGGGGATGGTGGACTAGATGTGGTCCATCACACACAAACTATTGCTGACGTTTCCCTCTGTACTGCCTGTAGTATCGAGATACTGCCTCTACGCAGCTTTCAGCAGATGACGAAAGTCCCTCTGAGGCACATTCCCACTGGTATTTCTCCTACTTTTAAAACTAGGGGGTTTTGTCTTATACTGGAAAGTCTTTTACACAGTGGCAAACTAGATTTTAGGCGTTTGCGTGTAGCTGTAGCAACACTGGAGAATGACAAAACTGTTTTCAAATCAACTTTGAGGTTCAAGATCTACCTCACTCCTACTCAGATGTGAAACCGGGCATAATTTAATTCAAAGTACAGAAACCTAATCTATAAAAAACAGAGGATTTGTCTCTAATTTAAACGTGCTTACTGCAAGTTTACAACGTACAGAACTGGGAACAGAATTTGGCCCAGAAAGTTCATCTCCAAGCATATATTTATTCCCGTCTGTTTCTGCTGCTGCCGTTAGTATATATGCTTGCCATGAAAAGTACTTTAAAACTCAATAAACCATCATAGTAAAATAGGATAAAATGTTTTTATAGTAACAATATCTCTCACTACTATGGGACCTTTCATGCCAAAGTACCCTAAAGCTCTTTATAAATGTAGCAAACTGATATTCACATGCTTCATCTACAAAGATCATTTCACCCGCACCGAACGGCAGGGACATGCAATAGCTTTTTTCACAGCTGGCAGCACCTTAAGGTAGCTGACAAAACAAATCACAGGTTACACAGGTACAAAATAAGAGCGTTTCACTTTCTGGAAAACATTCATTTTTTTCACTGAATAAAGATATTCACTCTTTTAGGAGTTTATCAAGCCCAAATTATATAATTGTAGTTGCATGGCTCCATATAAATTCCTGAAATACATCCCCGAAACAGACATTAGCTCCCGCTCCCGGCAAACGCCATGTGCTGCCATGGAAAGGGACACCAAAGGCGGTGGATGAAGTCCTAGCGTGTCTCATATGGAGCCAGTTACCTACAGGGTAGCGTCTGCAGGACCACCCACACCCCAGAAATGTCCCGTGTCACCTTTGTGCCCTGCTAAGTAAGTAGCGAAGACCTATCAGAGCTGCTGAAGCCAAATTTAAGATTTTCTTTAATCCCGTCCCCCTGTTGAGGGCCCCATCTCCCTTCCAAGCCTGAGCGCTCCCTGCACAGTGCTCGCCCGCGCTGCTCTGCCTGCTCCCCCTCCTACCAAGTCGTCTCCTTATTAATGGTTTGTCAGGTATGTTCCTTGACAGGGACACTCACGTTGATAACCACACCGCTAAGGCAGTCACAGCAGCAATCACAGATACATTAAAATACGGCACTGTAACCACGGCAGGGCCGTGCCGGGAAGGAACACACCATGCCCATGACCCATCATGCTGCTCCCTGCTACCAGCTCTGCAGCCAGAGACCCTTTCCACAAGCCTTTACACCTCTTTTTTCCCCCTTCATTCCAAGATGGAGGCACATATGGAGGTAAATACCCTGGAGGGTGGTGAAGCACTTTGTTTCAGCCCTGCACACTCCCGCCGGGCCAGCAAAACACAGAGCAGGAGCGTGACTCAAAGCTCCACCAAGCACTCGATTTTCCCAATGTGTCCCCATTACAGGAGCACCAGTGCTAAATAATTTTGCGGTGGCTCACTGTGAAAATTAAGGTCACAATGGCCCTCTGCTTAATCTGTGGTGTGATGATCTCCTGGTGCAACAGCTGACCAAACGCCACGGGAGCATGGTTTCAAAGCTTTTCATAGTTGCTTTTGTGTGATGAGGTTTTATCTCTTGCTTTGTTGCTTTCCAGTGCAGTGCTGATAAGGAAGACATTTTTGAACCGGATCTCTCCCCAAGGGGTATGAGCAGGCAGAAACTGTCCCACATCTGGACTAGTTCTCTAGTGCGAGGATGAGGGTCCCATTTACAGGAGTGCCAGACACTGAGAAGGGCTCTCAGCTCAGAAACCCCAAAAGTGCTCCCAGAAAACCCAAAGTTGTCTTATCTTTTTCTTTCCTGCAAACCTGGATGGTAGAACTTTTCTCCTGAGCTTTTGGCTGTGTCTGAAAAAGGAAAAGGGAACAAGGTTCCTCAAAGTAGAAGACCAGAAACCCCAGCAGAAACTGGAGTCCAGGTGCGTGATTCCCAGTCACCCATCATTATTCCTCAGGGAATAACATTATCTTGCGATTGCATTTACAATAAAGAAAGAATTAAATGCTGCATGGAATACCTGCGTACCAAGGGATCTCTCCAATTCATTCAAAACAGTTCACCATCTTTTTGTCCTTGCGTTATTCTCCTGTCCCGTACTGCAGGGAGCAGCCCTGGCTAAGCAACCATCAGTTGCATGCAACGTTCACAACGATTCTGACCTGACGTGCCCTATTTCTCATTGCCATATGAAATCCCAAGGAGGAACAGGATCGCCATACCGCGCAGCGAAGGTGGCTCATTCTCATTTAATGATGCAGCTTCTTTTAAATATAGAAGTATCAATGGAGACAAAAAAAGGTCCCAGAGAAAGAATTTCTGCTTGCTTTGTTGTTCTCCTGAAAGACACAGCGCTGTGATATCATGGCGTTGACTGCCAAGACGACTACTAGATTGACTAGTAAATATGTATTTTAGTGGAGCTCAGCAGAACAATATCCCCTGTAACGTAAGTCATTCCATTAGTAAGACAGAGGTACTCGAGAACGTTATATCATCTTTATTCCTTCTGGAAGGGCTTCACTACCATTACTATAAAAAAAGTGCTTCAGAGATTGTAAATACATTTAAGTAACTCTGACAAAACAATAGGATCTGACTAAAATGTGGGGTGTTTATCTCATCTGTCAGTCTGATATGGGATAAAAGCCACAGCAGCCATGACAGACTCAAAAGCACCTCTCCCTGATGATTTTTTTCCCCCCACTCCGATGCTTTCTCTACTTACAGTGTATGCAGCACCATACTGGCCGTATTTGTATCTCTTTTTAAAGAGAGAAAGGTTGATTACAGCAGATGACTCTGCCTAGCTCCCATTAAGATATACAACTTATGGAAATGAAATTCAGCAGGTCTGAAGTATTGCTAAACCCAAATGGTCAGAGCATGAGTCAGGCCCAACGTCTCCTCCCTCCCTCCCCCAAATCAAAAGACTGATTGCAATATCGTGAGATGTTTTTAAATTAAATAAAATTTTTTAAAGTTATCTTTTTATATGACTGTTTCTAAGCTTCACTGTACCTCCAGGTTTTCTCATCAAGTATTTTTCCATAAACCTGAAAACCAGATAACATACCTTTTTTTTTTTTTTTTTTTTTAANACTGGATAGAGGAAAAGCAAAATTCTCTGGAAGTAGGTTCAAAATAATGGCTGTCAATCAAATATCTGAAAAGTGACTGAGCTTCTGTGGGCTACAGTGATCAGCACTCGCTGGCCTTCATAAAGTCGTGACTCAGCTGAAGGCGGTCGGAGGAGTCTGGATGCTGTTGGCTACTGATTCTCTACAGGGTGCACACCAAATCGACAGTCCTGTGAAGCTGGATTTCTTGTCTGTCTTTTCCTAAGAAGGCAATCTAAATCAATCATCATTTCTAGTGTTTTCAAACTAAAAAAAGATGTTGATATCTCCTGTCACTGCAGCTTCCACCTAGACAGCTGTCCTCAAAAGCAGAAATGAGATACGGCATATCAAAGACTGATTCCCCTAACGGGGCACTTACATGCATGGCCTGTCCCGCAACGAAGATAAAATGAAGTACAAGCCTACAGGAAGACCAAACGCGTTACACCCTCACTGCTCCTACACGCAACGGTTAATATTATTAAAAGTGTGTGTTATCATTGGCACTCGGTGCATAGGGGTGTGTGCGACGTACACGCAAATGCATGCACATTTTTACCTCACCTTCGTTTGAGGACTTTGGAGAGTCTAGCTTTGATGTTTCATTCATAGAATATCAATACAAATTTAAATCAATTTAATCTTAGTTAAATACAAAGCTCTCTCACCACAGCGAGAGACAAGCGGTTTCTCCTTGCTCTGATCACTTCACCTGCCTTGGAAGCGCATGTCACCTTTAGGACAGAGTGCTCACTGGCACTGCAAATGCATTTAAGAAAGCAGAAAAGACTGGTATAAAAGGCAAAAAGACAGTTGGGGTGGCTCAGGAAAATAAAAGAGTTAATTAAGTCGGATTGATCTGGAATTCTCTGATCACAATCTAGGAAAATACTCAAACTTTGGCTTTATTTCAAGAACCTGCTTTGGTGGGATCCCATTCAACACAATTCGTGCAATACCCAGGCTTCAGTGAAGTAACGAGAGCATTTGTGTTCAGGTCTTTAACCACACGCTTTGCAGAGCGAACGTTTATGCTATTAATACCATGGCATTGACAAAAATCTGAAGGTTTCCTTAATGGCAGCCTGTCATCAGAACATCCACAATTTTCTTCCTTACGTGGGACAATGTCAGAGAGCTCCTCGCAGCAGGCTGGAGAAGACCTAGCCATCCACAGCAAGTGTAACCCTCACCATGGTGGTACTACCTGCAAGATGTGATTAACCCAGTGGGCCTTGACGTCTGCTCATGTCACCAGCATTTGTGGAATTTCTAGTGGCCAGGACACTCATTTTTTCATCTCCTCTGAGCAGCAAATACTGAAAATATTTGGCCAGTATTTTAATACATGTGTGACAGAAGTACTTTCTTTATTCCCTTAAAGCAATAACTGCAGCCACAACTTCACCCTTTCTGTATGTCCAATACAAGCTTATAGATTAAGATCAACCTCATAAAAGACTGAAAATATATTGTTTTAAATCCCTTGAACATTATTAGCAGCCAGTTAGTTAATTTACCTGTATGGGAATGTCTAAGGATTCATCAGAAGTAATACATCCTAAATTTCTGATTAGTGCAAAGGAGAAATACTGTACCAATCATCCAGTTAATTCACTGAAGTGTTTTATTATACGCGCAGATATTTAGTATCGAGATGTCATATTCCCATAATGAACACAATAAAGGATGAATGACTGGTAAAGCTTTCAGCTCACGATACCTATAAAATCTAAGTGTTAGCAAGGTGTTATATACAGATTAATTTATAGATTCCTATTAACATGCTGCATGCTCTCCTTTGTATGGCTACAACTTCTCAACCGTGGAAGATAACTTTTGCCATATAACCTCTTAGTTATGACGTGCATCACTCCACGCTGCTGGGGGTGGGTGGCTCAGGAACGGGAACCCTGCGTGTGGTAGATGCATGGCCATGGACAAGAGAGACTGTTGGGGTAGATGTAGATTTTACAAAATAATTAAAGAAAACAGCCCTTCTATCAACAAGCCCTCTTGTTAACAGAAGCTTGTCAACTTTTGTCACTAGCATGATACCTGGAGCTAACACGTTCTTGAGGACCATTGACACACATCCACGGTCCTGCTGTGTTCAGTGAGAGCTGGGTACCAGAGGGCAAAAGCTTAGAGCTAAAAAAAAAAGAGCCACAGTCTTAATCATAGTCTGTCTTTTGGAAAAATAAGAGTAGTTTTCTTCTGGTCTTCAGATTAATTCAACTTAGCATCGAAACAAATAACTGACAAAGAAGATTTTTTTAATAATAGATGTTAAAATGTGAGTCCAAAGGAAACGTACCTACAGAACGGCTGCTCTGAGTATAATGTGTATCATTAACCATTATATGTGTCTGTTCCGAGACCAGAATTACAAAAGGCCAAATTTTCTTAAAAGCATGTTAAAATATTAATAGATATATGAAACAGTTTTATTGCATGGGCTGCCAGTCTTATGAACGATTACATCACGCGGGGAAGAAGGGTAGGAAAACCGCCCAGACGCTGGCGACCTGCTGCGCGGAGTAGCATCATGAAAATCTAATGGGAGATAGTGAGATTGAACATTATAGCTGGCAGCAAGTCTGGAGTGGCAGGGCTTTACTGGGAGCACTGGCAATAAATTTCACGACATCCAGCATGCTAATTCTGTAAATCTAAGGAGGGCGTACTCGCAATCCTACACATTTACAGGCTCCAAACACCAGCAGAGTGGAGTCACGGCGGAGGCAAAGACATCTGTTATCCCGTTATTTTTTTGTCATAATTGACATGAAATGCCTTCATCGCTTATAAAGACAAACCATACTGAAGCTAGCTCACATCTCAGTCTCTTTCTCCAAATGACCCTTCCTCCATCGCTCACACTCACTAGGTCATTTTTGTGTGGTTACTTGTGAGTGCTAAGGCTGCTTTCATTAATTTTTTACGTGGAGCAGCAAAGCCTCAAAGTATCTATTTGGGGGAGACAAGATGCAACATATTACAACTAGGAGAAGTAAAATGCGATAGCGGGTTGGATCCTTTGCCCGTGTTTCATTCAAAGGTTAGTCAACGACAGCCACAGGGCTGGGAGTGCTGGCAAATTTTGGATGAACTTGTGCAAATCTATGAACTTGATCCCAAGTCCACTCACATATATTAATCAAGCACTGATTAAATAATTCAAAAAACAACATCCTGATTCTGCTCCCATTAAAGTTAAACAGTTTTACTCTTCCATTTAAAACGGAGCTGGCCTCTCAGACTGCACACATCCTGATGAGAAGTTCAAAGAAATTCCAACCAGCTTTGAAACCGTAATGCAAACTGAGTTGGAAAAGCTGCTGGCATGACCATGGGGTCATACTCCACCTGAAAAATACACAGGAAAAATCTTTGAGTTCATGCTGGAGTCTTGACGTACCTTCCAGTCTCAGCCAGCTCTGTAGACTAGGTCAGAGAACCAAATTTTAGTACTGTTCAAAGGGAAGTACCCCATTATGCCTTGTCTAATTTTCTGCATTGCAGACACATGGCAAGGCAAACGGATCTGCCATTTCACCTCGGTTTTGCAGAAGATGTCTCTGCCCGAACAGCAGTGCCAGAAGAACAGCAGTAACCTTCCCCTGGCACCACTCACGAAAAACCTCTCAGCCAAAATCTCTCATCCAAATGAGCTAATTTTAGATAGGAGTATTTTAAAACAGAAAAAACTAGCCCTGCATGGTTTATCTACTACCTTTGTCTTCTGTTACCTAAGAAAATTCCAAGTCTGAATACATATAAGAACAAATAATCTACACATGCTTTCCAGCACTCGTCTGTTTTGAACTTGCAGACAATATTAAAACAAGTTCTGCAGAAAAGTACAGAGCTTAGAGATAGCAAGTAGCTCTGATTTTGAAAGCACATGGCAAGGTAGCATGGAGGCTCCCAAACTGCCCCTGCCCCATGAAAGGTTTGGGACTATGAACATTCAGCTGCAAGAAAAGCTTCAGCGGGAACTCCTGCTGTATTCGACACTACCTGTAAGACACATGGCATTCATTCCACTCCTTCCTGAGCTGGTTTTTTAAGCTGCTGTAACTGCAAATTCTACTGCTGTACGGACTGGAAGAGCCAGGTCCACTGTGGCTGAGGAACCTGCCCAGGGTAAACCTGAGATGCTCCGGTGGTGGGCGCCACGCCAGCACCGAGCGCTCCCCCACGGAGGTACTGACACACCGACCCTTTCCCACTTTTATGGGCACAGTGATGGAAGACTCAAGAGCACAAAAGAGAAGGGTCTCTCTCAAGTTGTGTTATTTAAGTGTCAGTATTTCCCTCATGTTCCTCTCCTTAGCATAAACGATCCTTGAATTTTTTAAATTATTATTTTTGTGTGAAAACACTTAGCCTCAGCAATCACTCTATAGCTGTTATTTTATTGTGTTTGCAGAATAATAAAAAAAATCAGTTCCAGTATTCCCTGGTGACACCTTAACCAATTCCAGCACCATATGTGCTAAATGGAGTCATCTGCTTTGGGCTGTGACCGCATCTCCAAGCTTGGGGGCTGCCCTATGACTTCGTGTCGGATGGGCTGGGGCACTGAGGTTGCGGGCAGTAAACCCCCACGGTCTCCTCGGGTACAGGACACACACTGGAAAACTGTGTACTTGTAAAAGGCTTGTAAAACTGTTACGCTCCATAGCCAGTTAGCAGCTAATTCCCATGATTAGCCTGTTAGGGTAGCCAGAATTTCAAGCAGCAGACACTTGGATGTGCCCAGGATGGAGAGCGGGGATAACGAGGTCCCAGCCCTGCTGACGGAGAGGGGACAGTGCGGTGGGGACACCGCACTCAGGCGCGGGTCCGGGCCGCCTCCGCAGCGCTGGATGCCCCCATCTGAGAGACTCCACGACACTTTATGAAAAAAGAGCATTCAGCTGCATCTTGGACAATAATATTTGTGTTCTCTTCAAGTGTGGGGTGAAGGTTCATTTTTAGTGGTTGAAACTGTTTGGAAGATGAAAAATGCCTTAAAAATATCTGCTCTCTTTGTTGACCTAATTGCAGCTGGCAAGTGGCAGCAGCAGAGGCTCGTGTACCTTCATGCTACCCACAGATTATGTATGAACCACGTGATTTCCGATTTCATCCCTCCTTATTGGGCTCATGTTTCCTGTAAAGGGTTTTGACTAATTGTGGTTTTGACAAGAGTGGCATCACGTGCTGCTTTGTGAGCGAACAAGCTCAGGTCAGTAAGTCAGACGGTCAGTCTGGAAAACAGATCCATACCCCTAATCCTTAAGGCTGATATAAAGCAGAGATAAGTGCGTTTGCGATGTGGAGGTTACTCTGGGTAAACATCATTTGAGAGAAATGAACTCTTGAGAGAGAAGAACTGGAAACAAGATGTCCTAGTAACAAGGATTTCTAAGAATTGGATCATCTGATTTTTTTTTTCCCCTCCTTCTTTATTACTTTCAGACTTGAACACAACTATTTAGCCTCTCAATTTATGCTCAGGTTTATGGCTTTCAAACTGCAAGAGCTTTTTTTTTTTTTTTTTTTTTTTTCCCCCTTTTTTTTTTTTTTTTTTTTTTCCCCCTTTTTCTTTTTCTTTTTTTACTCCTCTGACCGCTCCTCCACAGAACGCTGGAGGTGAATAACTTTCTAGCAGGAACCACAGAAAGACTGATTCTCTGCATCTTTTCTTGCCCAGCCTGTGAAAAGCCTCCAAGCAAAGCAGAAGAGCCTCCTGCCTTAGAGGAAACATCTTTCCAGTTCAGCTTGTTATTCAAGCACAAAGTGGATGAGCTGTGTTTGAACTTTGAAACACCCAAACCTGAACTAAGCTTAGAAAGTTGCAAAGAGCTCGCAGCTCACCAGCCTAACTCATATTTGACTCAGTTACGCATTTTCCAGTTAAGGCATCAAATACCGTATGGCACCATATAATCTATCCCTCAGGCATCCTCTGCAGCACCGTTGGCTAGCTCCTCTGCTTCCTCCCCTCATTTTAGGCCTTATTAGGGACATCTTCCATCAAAGCGTTTAATGGCAGGGAGATATTCCAATAACTCACAACACGCAAACTCGAGACCCTTGCTCGAACAACTGCAGGCAGTTACAACAGCGCTGCGATCATTCTGCAGCTATTAAAGTTTAGATCTTACCGTCTGATTAGCAGCAGAGGTATTTCGCCTCAGTTTTTATTTCTCTCATTTTCCCCTCTCATAATAAAACATATATCCTGTTCAGCCACTCAGCTTTGTTATTAATATTGATCAACTATAGGGAAATATTGATTTTTTAATATTTTTTTCATTTCAGCTGGGCCTTCTTGCTCCCAGTGCCTTGCCACCCCCACCCACTTTAGCATCCCTGTCCGGTGTGTTGTGAAAGCCCTCTACAGCAACGCCTCTGAACTGCAGTGCTACCTGCTGCCGGCGGCCAGGCAGCGTGCGGGGGAGACGCACCAGCACCCTGCTCCTGAGCACCCCGCTACCCATGGCACACACCAGCACCTGAGCAAGAGCCCCAGGAAATGAATGTTGTTGTTTGCACGGGAAAAAAAAACCCTATTACGTAGGGGATGCTAAGGAATTAAGCGAAAAGGAAACTTTAAGAGTCCGCAGCGAGCCCTCTTTCGCAGCCAGCTTTGGCGATTGTGCTGTTCACAGTAACAGCAGTCCTGCTACCTTCACACTTCCTCATAACAAAGCAAAAAGATGTACAGAAAAGTCCACCAAATCCTGAATCAGCAAATCCCTGATTTCTGCAGGGATACACCTCTGCAACTAAATGAACTCCCTAACTAACCCCAATGGTCGGAGAGATCAAAGTTTGAGCATGGCTTTGGAGATAACCATGGGGACTCCCCCGGACGGGATACCTGGATGCTGTCCTGGGCAGGGAGGTGCTAGAAGTGCAAACCTCAGGGAAAATTATGTGAAAGTAGCTGACAGAAAAAGAAAATTAATTACACAGATCACATCTACAGCATACGGACTAGGTGTTACGGGCCAATTTCTACATGACTCAGGAGTGCATAGTCATGAAAGCGTGTGAAGGGCTTGCTCCTCCCCAGCAGTTCACAGAAACCCCGCAGAGCATCAGTCTCTGGCCTTGGGAACCCAAATACTTGCTTTAGAAACACAGATTAGGTTTGGATGCCTACAAATACCGAGCTCTGGCGTTACAGTGCGTCAGGATGCTGCTCAGCCCCTCCTGACACTGCCACCCATCACACGCGCCGCAGCTCCCCGTATCAGAGCAGAGCCACGGTGTCCCTTGCCATAATAATACAATTATTAATAACTGTATTATTAATAGAGTTTTGCAGTCCAGTTTCTCTAGAGGATAAATGATGTAACCCCCAAACCTTCATTTATGAGTCCAAGAATTGCTGACACTCATGTGTTTATTTCTACGGTAACTCAAGTTTAATTGCTAAATGATTCTTCAGCCTGCAGATTTGTTTCTCATACAGCATGCCTTCTTCTACAACTGTTTTAACTTTTTTTTTTTTTTTTTTAGGCAACAACTAACTGCAGATGTATAATTTATTAATAAGCGCTCTTCTTACCAGGGAGAGTTAACCCAGGTTATCGAGGCTCTCCAAGGGAAGAGCTCAACTGAACCAGAGGCACTTGAACACAAGCACCATTTATATAAAGTATCGCACAATATTATTTTATACTTCCAGTTTTGAAAGGCTGTGTGCTTTTTCCCATTAGACTAACAAATTACAGCCATTGTGGTCAGCAGTGTGGAGGTTTCTCTGCAGAGCATTTGCCCCCTGGGAGGAAGGAAATCAGAGGGGTGTTAAAGCAATATTGTGCCTTCCACTCAGTGTGCTGAGTTGCCTGATAATGGTTAGCTAAGAGAAGCCATAAAACTGCCATTACTGCCACCAGTGGGTGTTACTGTATCTCAGTAACCCTCTTGCAAAGGGACAGGAGAAAAAAAAAAATAAAGAAAATCAGAATATGAAAAAGGAAAAAGGAACTAAGTGAACAGATAGGGGAAATTTAAAACACCATTCACTAGCTGAACTCATTATTCCTATGGATTTTTTTTTTTTTTTTTAAGTATATTGCTCTGACTTCAAATTCAGGTGCTGTTGAATCCCTTCGGAAGGAAACATTTCCCCAAGCTCTTCCCCACTGAGGTCCCAAGCAGATTCAAACCCTTCTGAAGAGGCCGAAGGGCCTCTCGTACTTTGATTTTTGGCTGGGTTACAGTGGAAGAGCCAAAACAGCATCAAGGGGCTGCTCTTTTTGATTTTCCCAGGAATGACTAAAAGAGAAAGTAGCTGGAAGATGGTGAGAAAGCCTGTTCTGGCGAGACGGTGGGTTCTCTTTTCCAGATTCAGGGTACACCTTGGATAGCTTAAATATTAGCTGAAGAATAACCACCCAAACACTTGGGTGCCGGTCCTAAGGTTCAGTTTGGGGTCCCTCATTTGTGTTTTGCAATACAGGGGTTTCTTTTTCCCGTTCTTATTACAGCGGGCCTGGCCCATGGGCTGGTCTCACCAAGTTTGCAGCCCTCCTCTTATTTTTCTCTTCCCTAAGGGAAACTGATCTCTTCTCTGCAAAGACAAATGGATCCCTCAAAGAGCTGCGGAAAAATTAATAGTTTTTCCCTTTCTACTGCGACACAACATTTGTATACCGCCCCATCACAAAAATTGAAAAAGTGCATTGAACAGGTCAAAGCTTACAAATTTTATACTTGGTGGCCCAGGGATTGTGCGTCATGTGCATTTATATTTGCTGCGTACAGCACACAGCCTACAACACACATATATTGTATATGGTCGCAGTAGTGGTTACACCAGGTACCCAAGTGTCTCGGTGACAGCACCTGGGTAACATTTGTCTAAACACTAGACAGGTCTGATTTCAAATTGCTGCAAGTTTCAGGTGTATGCAGATGTGTGGTTTCACTCCTGCTGGATCTCATTGCAAAAGCAATGTTACAAAGCAGGTGTGAATCAATAATATTATTGAATTGCCTCAAGTATTAGAAAATGGGAGCATTTGAAACGGTGCAGAAGTAAACAGGGCATTTGCATTACATGCCTCGCTACATGTGTCCTTCTTGGGCTATAAATTAAGCTTTGCAAACTTTTGTGTTGTTTTTTTTTTTAAGTACATTGAATAGGTAAGAAAAATGCCTGCAGCGGGGAATCATTGCAGCCTCACATGTAAATGAGAGAACATGTTTTGAACATGTAAATTATCCTGCTACAACCCATATGTATCAGAGCTATTCCGATATTTTAGACAAAGAAATATGCATTCTATAAACGTTTGTGAACATTTGCCCCTTACGACATATCAAAGCATCGTTTAACCACAGGAAGTTTCTTTTGAACAAAAAAAGCATGCTAAAATATACCTCACAGAACATACCAAAGCATACCGGCGCGTACCCCATCAGCCGTACAGCACACAGGCAAACGAATTCATTGTCCTGTACGAACGTGCAGATAATGGATCTTGCACAGTGACTATTTCATGTCAAAAAATGTTGATGGGACAAGTTTACTCACAATAATCACTTATAATTAAACGCATAAAGGAGAGGCCATTTTTAGAGAATGCGGATAACCTCAGCAGTCTAATGGAATAGTAAAGGTCGGAAGCTACAAACTTTGTTACCCTGGGTGGTGTCTGTAGGCAGCGCAAGCTCACCTGAACTCCACTGCTTGCAGGCTGAGCAGCCAAGACAGCCAGAGGAAAGAAAAAAAATACAATTTCTTCCGTTATATTTCCCCAAGTTTCAGGTCCATGCCTTCAAGCAGCAACCCTACTCTAACACAGGGTACCCGAGACGCAGCCGGGAGCTAAACACAGCTGTCCTGAAGCCCAGCCTAGCAGCGGCTCTCTCACCGCATTTTACATGGGCACAGATTCTGCTGCTGCTTTTGAAGCCCATGGAAACCCTCACGCAGACATCGATAAGGTCATGAATTTATCTATCACCTAGAGGTGGATTTCAGTTCTAAAAGAAGCAAATCTAGGCTCTTCCTCTCGTATTTGTGCCACCCAGCAAGTACGCTGGCTGAGCAGGAGGGATTCCCTCAGCCTGCTGACAGCAGTGATGCTTTGCAATTCCAGCTCCTGCTTCATGGAATTTGCATTATATCCACGTTTATTATTTGGCCCCATTCCGGTGCCTCTGAAATTCTGGAACTAAAAATTGCCTTTTATTGCCATATGTTCATATGACAATGTGAAATGCCATTCCTTACCTTATACCCTTTTTAACATGAGCTGCTTGATCTTTTTCTTTCTTTTAATCTGAACATAATGAAAAGCAACATTTTCAATAACGTGTCCAAACAGTGTGGTAACATTGTCAAAGTTGAAACATTTTAATGGGCTGGGAATTTGAATGTCTGTACTTGAAAGCCTGGTTTATTTTGACAATACTGCTTTTTCTCCATAGTTACCTCTGACCTCCAGTATTACTCTCAGTGGATTATTTTTTCACTGAGGGAGATGCTTAAGCATGGACCAGAGTAGATAAGTGATATGGTCAAATCGCTACTGGCAAACCCTGGAATTACTGACCACTTTAATAGCTCCTGCTGACCTCCAAATGAAACTTCACCTTTGGTTATTAACATGTCTCTCTACTTTTATGATTTTTTGGAACATAATTTGTCACAGTTTTTATCTGCACAGAGCAAGCATTAGGCTTTTAAAAATGGGAGTTATCTTTTTACAACTGCTAACAATTACACATCACAGAACAGGCCGAAAACCAATTACGAAAAGACCTGCATGGGAAGTGCATTCGGTCTTGAAGTTTGAATTCTAGATTTCTGAGCTGCAACTGCACTACAGCCCATGCTCAGGAACTGGAAACAAGAAACCAAACTTCGAAAGGGCTTGTAGGATCAGTGAGATAAGATAAGGGCACAGAAATTAATTGCCCTTGTTTTGTATTAAAATCTGATAAAGGGCTGGCAGTGCTGCTCAAGATCAGAGCAAACGGCAGGGCCGCGTCTTCCGTCGCAAATTAGCATTTGCAACCTCGCAGGCACCTGGTTCCACGTCCTGGAGCATCCTCTGCGCCCAGACCCTGGCTGCCCAAGGGTACCATCCAAGGCTCGAGAGCTTTCAGGGAGCCCTTCCCACGGACACCGGAGGGCTTGGCGCTGGCCCTGATGATTCAGAGCGATGACATTTTGCAACCAGATTGTGCAAGTATAAGCAACTAACCTGAGCCGCGGCAATCGTGCCAGAAGGCTTTCAGATGATCAGAGCAATATGCCAGTCAGTTAGAGGTCGATTGACCAATTAACAATTAGATTTGGAGAGCGGGCATGTCATTTCAGATCATTATTTGCCAAAAGATCAACTATGTGGAAAGTTTTAATTTAAAAGAGGTAATTTTTTTTTTTTTTTTTTTTTTTTTTTTTTTTTTAANAATACGCACTGGCGTTTCTAACCCCAGCTTCATACCATCAGGCACTGGCAGTAGGTTGCAGCCCCGGGGACCGATTGCAGCTGGCAGCTTGACAGCAGCACTTCGACAAAGCTCCAGGAAACCGGCCGGGGCTTCCAGTTTCGTTTGAACACCGCTCGCGCTGAGCTAAAGGCACAAGAGCTAAATAAGAGCAGAGGAAGACTTTGCAATAGGATTGGGGATGAAGGCTTTCAAGCTGAAAACTCATCAGCGATTAGTGATGAGAGGCACCTCAGAGCAGAGTTTCTTTTCTAGTGATGCAAGGCTCAAAGTGGATGGTGGGAATTTCCAAGCTGGTCCATATCTAATTATAACCAATTAAGAAAGAATGAAGGTATCTCAACTCAAGCCCTGGAGACCTACACTTGTTCAGTCTCCTGCAGCGGTCTTGCTGGCTTGAGCCCCCAAATGGTGCTTCTCTGGGCAGGAAAAGCCATCCCACCTGCCCTGCCTGACGGATGGAGAACGGGACTGGCATCAGCTCACGGGTACTCAACAGCCTTCGCAACGAGCCCTGGCTGCAGGGCAGCCTTGTGCCTTTCCCAAAGTCTTGGGTAACCCTCTGTTACCTTGTCTTCATTATGGTAGGAAACCAGTGCTCTGGTCATTGAAAAGAAAACTTACAGTAAAAACAGGTTATGAGTAAAACTACAGAGGAATCAATATTATTGCAACCTTGCTCAGAGTTATTTTATTTGGGGGGCAGGGGGTACTTTTTGAGAAAAAAAAATACTCTTACAAGAGTGTCTTAGCATTCAGGGCCATACGAGTAAAGGAGAACACAGGATTTGAAAGAGCTTTGGTCACATCTGCAGCAGGGAGGGACTGCTGCTTTGCTTAGAAATGTTATTCTATGATATGCGTATGTAGTGCAAAGGCATCTCAAGTGATGCCATGGTGAAACATCAAACTAATGGACACGGTGCCACATGCAGGAACTCTCATAGCTGTAGCAGCTTTGTATTTTTTCCAAAACTGTACTGATCCAGGGCTCACAGGAAGGAAGAAACAGAGTGAAAAAGGCAAATGAAATAAACTCGTGAAAGCAGTTCATGTCTGAAACTGAAATCTGTGAGTAACATCCTCTGAGAGTCTCTGACAATGTTATAAGCATTTTTGGTACAGTGGGAGAACACAAGAAGCTGAACCCTGAAAGTCATAGTTGTTTTGGATACCTGTTCTTCCTCCAACTCAGACCCACCCCGGCAAGGACAGCAGCCTAGACCCTCCAAAGCATCAGCTCGTTTCACCCTCCTGCGTAAAGTAAATGGCTCTGAAAACGCGAGCCTCCGGGCTGCCGAAGCAAGGCATTTCCCAGTGAAGCTTTGCACGTGGCCTGGCATCGCTCTTGACGCTCTCTGCAGCACACCCAGGCTGCTTTGAACCAGACAGGCAACAAAAGTCTTACCGACAATCTGGCCCCGTGTATAAAATAAGTCTTCGATCTGTTTTACAGATTGAAAGAATTAATAGGAAAATCACCATGAAAAGCTACAGAATGCAATGGAAACATAGTAATTTGCTTTAGAGTATTTTAATTGTCCTGTGTAGTCAAAACTCCCTGACTCTAGCCCGAACCTTGCTTCTGCCAGGTGATCAGAAACAGCCCTTCTGTGAAACAATTGTACTACACGTGTATTGAGAATAATTTCTAGGAATTATATTAAATCATAATAAATCACAACAGATTGTGACAGGCAAAGCTTGTAAGTGCCTGAACGCTATTCATCCTGGACATTTATAGACAGCCTCGCAAGCGAGGTCTCGCTAAGCCACACCGAGGCAATAACCTCCACCGCGCTTTTCTGGGGGGTAAAATGTCAGCGTTAAATAAGAAGCTATTTGAGACTGGTGCGTGTCCTGCAGCGCTCCCTTCGCAAGCCATGCGTTGGCGCACCAGCCGGGGCAAGCGTGGCCAGCAGCAGGCCAGGAGCCCAGGAAACGCCGCGTGCTTGAGTAGGTGGTAGTCTTCCTTTGAGTCAACACGGAAACCCGTGTGCTAACACCACGCTGCTTAAGGTGTCATCTTGTGGATATAAAACTGACATCCTGACTGCGTCCGATTCTGAAAGGTTTTGGGTTTGAGGCCTTTTTCTTGTTTTGCTCTCTCCAAGTATACGGCTGCTTAACACAAGCGTTTTGGCCAAGCTGTGATTTGGAGAGCAGCATTTTCCCCCAGTGATCCTTCCTGCCACGACGCTGGATGCACAAGGTGAAGCTGGTCCTTGTCCAGTGGGGTTTTGCTGCTCTGCCCTGCCGCAGTGTTTTTCCCTAGACAAGCCTGCGCTCAGGTATGAAGGACCATGACTCCTGATCTCCTTCCAGCAGCTCAAACACCCTCTTACTACAGGCATTATTATTGCCTTGAGAGTAGATGTTGTCCCTTAATCCAAACCAATGACCTTCATATGAACAATTTCTGATATGTTAGGAAGCACCTTTATTAACCAGGGTGGCCTCAAGATTTCTGTGACTTCCAAAGCCCTCCAAGGACTTTTTTCAGGACAAGGTTTTGGCAAGGGGCCCAGGCAGTCATTGCCACCAAGCCTTAGCAGCCTCCCACAAACATTCAAGGAGTTTCAGTGCCCAATGGCTTCGTATTGCTGTGCTTGGCATTACTGCTGTCAGACATCTAAGGCACGCCCTTGGTTTCTTTTCCAGAAGAGCGATGGGGTAAGGCAGGAAAGCAAGACAGAGGAACAGGGTGGGGGGAAGATTAAGAGAAAATGATTGCAAAAAAGATACACACATCTTAAATTTCATTTCTCTTAGCAGGCAAAGAAAGATAGAAGAGTCAGGATTACTTAACCAATACATTTCTGTCTAACCACTGGTGTCTCTGTAAGTCATATTGAACTGGAAATCTTTGAGAAGCTGTGGTGCTCATGCTCACTTCTGAAAGCACTTGACACTTTTCTCCTATGAAGAACCCTGGGCCTTGAGAGAAAAAAATAGACTTCGAGAACTGAACTGACTGGCAGTGCAATACGTAGGGAGATACGAAAACGATGCTACTCTGACACCAACGGCGTTCTCAGAAACTTCACAGCTAGCGCTTGGGAGCAGCGATGCACGCCTGAGCTCACGTCCCATGCAGCCTCCACCGAAAACGGCCTCCCGTCCTGGAGCAGGAGGCTCTGCACCATGACGGGCAGCAGCGAGCGCCCGAGGCCGGGATCTAATCTCGTTTGCAGCTATGTAAATCGACAGGAGCTTCATCCACTTCAATGGAAGCCCTCTGGATTTACGCCAGAGCAACTGAAATTAGAAGCTTGCCCTAAGTGGGCGGGAGCTCATTATAAGACTAAATAAGGAGTGAGTCATTTTCAGAATTTTAAACTGAAAGGAGCTGCATTTGGCTGACCTCCTTTTTTTCCACGCTGACGGCTTATTAGATTACAGCAGATAAGAACCGTGCTTTCTTACTGGTTTTTTCATGGCGACTTGTCTGTGCCACTGACAGAGGTGGAAACACTGGTTTAAAAAGAAAAAATCCAAAGCAATATGTTTAAATAGCACAGTGTTTTTAACTGGAAGTTAATTCTGACATCTGAGGAGACAAACACTGGCTCAACTTACTTGTAGGTGTTCCCATTTCATCCAGAATCCACCAAGGGCCAAGTGACCCGAGAGGAGCTGAGCATGAAGAGACGGGAAATCTCTTAGTGGATTGCGAGAAGCTGGTCGCTGCTTGGAGGAATGGTTGCCAGTCTTAATTATCAAGCTTGATAATTAATTCTTGTTAATACCACTATTAGGAAGACACTTGACTAAAAAAAGAAAGAAAAGAGAAAGACGAACACAGAAGAGCCACCTACCTTGCCCAGCTCCAAAGCCCCATTCTGACTCCTGCTCTGGTCTCCCAGGTCATAAATCCTTTCACCTTCATCTTGCAACCCTTTCAAGGAGACTTTTAGGCTCCTACTGCCCAGGTATTTTAAAAAGACAACTCTCACTGATGAGATCAGGCTTGAGAGCGAGACAGCCCCCTAAATCACTTTTGGCTGTGTATGACTCGGCAAAGCAGACACGAACATTTCCAGGCAGAAAAGGTCCCCGGGGTAATGATTCTGAAGCTGCTTAATTTGAGATTCCAGATCTACTAAACCTTGTAATGTTTGGTTGAATACTCATTCACCCAGAGTGAGATTGTATTCAAAGTAGTGGCAAATGGAAGAAGTAATTACAGCTGTACCACAAATGAAAACACTAAAGGAACATTAAGGAAGAGGTAAAGGCCGGAAAAATTCTCTTCATCAGAGTGGAAGGATGAGAGAACAGGGTATATAAAGTTTGGTGGATCTTCTGAACATTCCGATACATTTTTATACTAACTCTTGAAATCAATCATGATATAGAAAGCTATTGAATGGATTCCTCTGTGTCAAGGGCCCATTTCCTGCAGTAATGATTGACATAACCTGATATTGGCTCTGAGGTGATTGTAACCAATAGCAATCTGGGGAGGCAGTAAGGACTATGGGATTGTTCTCAGTCGCTCTTATGACCACAACGCTAAACACCAATGACATCTGGCACAAGCTACCTCTTCACAGACACACTAAACAGAGATCAAAGATTGACCTGAAAGCCTAGTTTCAGTCATTTAGCTCAAAGTTTAGGAGGCAATTCAATCATGATCTAGAAGGACCTACATGGCTTGATATTTCTGATACCCAACAAAGAAAAGCAAACACCCCGCAAGGCCCAATACATACAGATTAGAAGTAAACGAAGTTTGTTTACCATGATATAACAGGACTGGACACCTGCCTGGAACATCATCTCTGCTGAACCAGAAGGTTGAGGGCCACCTCTGAGGTTACTCAGTGGCATTCATGGGTGTGCTTTAATTGCTCCCGCAAGGACAGCCCAAGGGTCCACAGGGAGAGCACACGACCGCGCTCGCACACAGCGTGGTGCTCTCCGAGGGGCAGGCACATCACTGGCCGTATGGGCAGGGCAGCAGTGCAGGCAGCCCCTCCGCAGGCTGACCCAACTGCCTGCAAAGGCATTGCAGATGCCAAGAGTAGACCCCAGGACAAGGCACAGGCCAAGAGGATTTTCTTGGCCATCAAGTAATTCCCCCAACACCATGCTCAGCTTCCTCATGGAAGCTTTGGGATTTGCCTTTAAAGGACATTTCAGTCAGTTCCTAAAACACCCAAAGGTGGGTGGTTTAGGAATCTCCTCCTGGTTGCTATATATAACCGGTGGTGCAAGCATTGCCCAACACCCACCGCTGGGGAAGAGGGAGCGGTGTAGGTGGGGAGAGCCATTTCTTGGAGGTTTTGATTCCTTACAGCTGGCGCTTTCCAGTGAGCCCAGGGCTTTGCAGGGTGCACAGCACATGTGAGGGGGAAAAACTGCACCTCAAATCCTCAGCCCTTCTTGGGTGTGCCCACCTCTGCTGGGGCCATGGGGCTGCATCACAAGAATGACGCTTGGACTTCAAGTTGTCACTAGATTTCACCAAGGTATTGGGCAGCATCACAGAGGGATCTCAGCCCTCTGCTCCTTCCCCAGTCTCCTTTCTACTAATTCCATCACACTGATGTAGAGGCAACATTTTCCTCCTCCTGCCTCCTCTGCCGAAGGGGGCTGCAGCTCATAACTCCACAATTTTCTATCTCTTGCTGTAAATGGGAAATTGCCTTTGATTGGGAATTACACAGAAGCCAACATGCTTCATGTCTCTTCTACCTGTAATATCCGAAGCGCCTTATTCCTTTGATCTTGGCAACAGGTCCCAAAAAACCATAAAAACGTGGCTCTGCTCCTCCTGCAGCCATGCATAGCAGAGCTCCTGCCCCGGCGGAGGCGTTGAGCTCGGAGCCCGGGGCGCTGCGCACCAGCCACCTGCATGCCGGGGGACATGTTGGTCCTTTCCTGCGGTGGCTCAGCCCAAGCAAGGTTCTGGCTGGGCACATTGCAGCCTGGGCGGGCACGTTGGCTCAGCCGCCCGGCTCAAGCCCCCGCTGAGGAACCTGCAGAACTCGCCTGGCTGCCAGAGGAGTGGCTGGAGACAAACTTTTTACCTGGTGGCATTGCTGGTTTTGATTGGAGTTGGTTTTGTGAGCGAGCTTTGCTGCTGACTAATAGCCTTGGGCAGTTGGCGGGGGAAATGAGACCTCACTGAATGGCAAGGTACAGCAAACCGAAATGACAAGATTATACTAGTAGTTCATTAAAGCAGATGAGAGAGATTAGAGTGCTTGTTACTATGATAAAGCAAAATTGCATGTGTATGAAACATGCCTAGACAGAGCTTTTTTAAAAAATTAACATCACCAAATGCTACCTTTTTAACTAAAAAAGTGCGCTGGTAGACATAGAATTTTGCCAAAGGAGGAGATTTTGGTATGAAATACACCTGGAAAATAAGACAAATTACAAAGACACATTTCTCCTCCAATTTGTGCTTCCTTTCCTATAAAATCCCCTGGATGGGACAAGCAAACCAGATCCACCCTCTCCCCTTTATTTTTTGAGAACCTATGTTTTATTTCAAAGAGAAGCAGAGGGCTCCACTGTAAGTGGACTGAAACATGAGGGAATACTTTCAGCCACCCCTTCCACCATGGTCGCTCCAGCCTGACCCCTAAGTGCTTCTGCCAATCTTTGTGCTCTCGCTCCCACTTTCATCCTCCCTTCACATCTCTATTCCCTCCTGCAATAGGACATGGAAGTGCTGCTAAGGAAAGAACACGTTGCTCGAGTGCTAATGTGTAGGATACCAGCTTTAGTGAGCCATCCATCAGAAAGGGTCAGGAGCTGGCATAAACTAGCAAAACCACCTTATAGTACTCTGAAATATCCCACTGTCTTAGCTTACAGGAAAAGCAGGTGTCAACCATGGCAAACGCAACCAATTCCCAGTAGACAGATGTATCCAGTGACCACTCTTGGGGCTGAAAATCCCAGCCTGAGGTTTTGACCTTTCCTTGTAATAGCACAACCTGGATTCAAAATTTTCTGTAGTTTAGGGGGCTTGAAAACTTGGCTCAAACCCGTATCTGATCTCTGTGATATAAACCGTCCTTCTTTTAGCACGAGGCAGACGGTAAGGCACAACCAATGCTTTGGGGAAGTTTGAACAGAGACTTGATTTCAGATCTGAACTTTGTCATTCAGGCCTATCTCTTCCCTTTCTTCTTTTCCTTTGTGTTAGCAATACGCACTGACTTTGTAGATCAATGCAGAAGGCTGTAAATGATGCATGAAATGAAAAATCCCTGTCCAGCCAGCGCACAGAGAGAATACAGACAGTGCTATACTGTCATTGCTGTGGTATTTGCTGCAATACTCACAGCTAGAAAAGCCCACTAAGTCCCAGAACAATGCTGGACTATTTTAAAGTCTCAAGCTCTTTTTGGAGGGAGGGGGAAGAGGAAGGGAAAAATTAACTCCCCCTTCCACCCACCTTCTTTCTTCCTTTGTTTCAGAGAGAGTTTTCACAAGAGCAAACCCTGCCCTCCCATATGAATCTTTCATTATTCCCACCCCCCCAAAAAATTCCTTCTCATTCTCAGATGGGGGCGGCAGGAGAGGAGGAAAGAGGAAAATAAAGAGATCGTATCAAATAAACAAATGCTTTCATCGAGCCAGCTCGGAATGAATCATCAACTAAGCTGCACTGAGACTGGGACTTGCCTCTCTCCAGCAAAATACTCCCCGGCCCAGGCAGTGGCCATGGACCACCGGCCGGGAAGCTCCACCAGCCGGCCCAGCTCCTCGCCCTCAAGCACAAAGGAGGACGGTGGTGCTCAGAGGTGCCTGAGCTCTTCCCGAGCGTGCTCGGCCCATTCCTCGCACCTCTAATGCCCTGCGCCGGCACTAGGGATGATGAGTGCCTGGCAGCACTATTCTTCATATGGAACATTAAGCTGAGGTCTTGCACACTCCTGAACATTAAACATCCCATGATAGTCATGAAGAAGAGCTACGGGTTTTATTAACCTCAGTGTCCTGGACACATTGCGCTAGGAAAGTCATCATTAACCTACCTTAAGAATACAGGCAGGGGCCCTCTTTGCAAACTATGCTCAAAGAGCTACAACCCTATGAAATGCCTTTAATAATTTAAAGCAACTACCAAACGTTGCTATAAAGGATATAACCTCACCTCGAGGAAGAAAATCTGTAAAGACTTTGACACGGTAAAGTGCTCGCAGTGTTCGGGTCCAAACCTTGAGTCTTCATCTGCTAGTCAACGCTTAACCATCACACCCAAACACTAACCCTTGCCTTCGCCCCCACCCCTTGCCAAAAGTCGGTTCATCTGGGCTTTCAGCTATTTTTAAGGTATCCCTTGCACCTCAAACTGGGGTATAAGCCATTAACAACACTTCGGCACATGTTGAGAACTCTTCTGAGAAGGCTTAGGACCAAATCAGATGATCCCCCACAAAATAAATATATATAATTCTTACAAATGTCAGACAAGGATTTTTCTTTCTTCTTTTTAAATAAAAAGAGCAAGGAGAAATTAGGTTTATTTGTTTGTGCCATATTAATTTAAATACAACCTGATTTAACCCAGCAACAAATAATACTCGAGCCATAATGGATTTCATTTGACAGATGTTACAAAGCCACTCTTACATTGGTTGATGTATTTATAATTTGTGCCTCTAACACCCAACTCTAATTTGCTGTCAGTGCACAGGGAAAATAAAATTACTGGAGGAAGTGGAAGAAGGGGAAAATGACAGGCTCCTGCACTACCAGGACTCCGATACCTCTGCTCAGTATTGCTTTATCAGTGAATCAGCTTCTGAAAAAAAAATAAATTAAAGAATAACCAGCGAGATGAGTGCTGTTTGCAAAGGCCTTGCCTGGGATATAGTCAGGAGGCACCCCGCACCTCAGCACGGGGATGTGCATGCCCAGCACGCTCAGCTCCCGAGGACGACGGCTTCCCCGCAGCCCCAGGCGCAGGGTGCGCGGCCCAGGACACCCACAGCAAGCCGTGTGCGGCAGCAAAGCTTTGCCCCCGCGGCCCCCCTCCACCAGGCTCTGCAGGTGCGCACTCTCCAATTTTCCTACTCATTCTCTCTTTGTTGCAAAAAAGTACATTATAAAGTTATTTTTCACACCGAAGTCAGCAACTGTGACTGAACAGATGAAGGGAGCAGAACTGATGTGTAAGGAGGTCCCATTTGCAGAGACTTTTTTCCCCCCTCCCAGAAGCACATCACACTTTCAAGGGCCATATTATTGTTTTTCCTTTCTGCTGCAGTAGATGCCAAGGCTCCAATGCCCAGTGGTCACGCACAGGCACCAGCCGGACGAGGAGGCACTTCTTACCCCTGCGCTTCAAACAGCAGCCGCAGCCCAGTGAGACCAGTGCTACAGCTACGGATCCCATTGACATCGGTGGGAGTCAGATGCCAAGAAAGCAAACATGGTTTCAGCCGACCTCCTTAAAATTTGTCCTGCCAGAGGCACACCGAGGCAGAATTTGCCTTTTCATCTTTTGCAAAGTGCAAAGGGGGGATTTTTATATTTACCAACATTAGGAGATTGACTGGATACATCTGTCTACTGGGAATTGGTTGTGTTTGCCATGGTTGATGCCTACTCTTCCTGTAAGCTAAAGACAGTGGGATATTTCAGAGTACTATAAGGTGGTTTTGCTAATTTATGCAAACTTTTTTCCCACTCTCCTGCATTGATTTACTGTTGCTTAGAGTGGAAGGCAGCATCTGTGTTTTCTTACAGCAGCAAAGCATCCTCTGAACTCAGGGATGCAGGAGGGAGACCCGTGCTGGCAGCTGAGCTCCAGCCACTTCAGCAGGTTATTTCAGTCCTCACCTGCACAGCCAGGGGATTACCAACAACCTGAGAGCAAAGGCAACCGCCCCTCTGGGCTCAGAGGGTGGACACTGGGAAGAAGAGAAAGCAACTACCTGCAAACCCCATTTTCAATCCCTGTCTCACCAGATCCCAGCTGCGGGCTTCAGGCAGCACCCGGCGCCTGTGGCGGGGCCGACAAGGAGGGTCCCTTTACAGACACGAGGCAAAGGCGGTGCGAGCCCTCCGTGCGGGCAGGGACAACATCCCCGTCTGTGATAAAGCAGCAATGTTTCAGGCTGGAAGTGTTAGCACTTTGAAACGGTGAATCACAGAGCGCCTCTGTTAAAGCCTTACCCCACAGAGAATTATTGTAAAGTGCCAGCTGCTATTTACATTCTTTTTTTTTTGCGGACGGAGTCACAAAGGGAAGAGAATGACAATAAAAGCAGAGATACATCATAGTGGGGGGGGAAAAATCCCAGCCTTGACCACTACATGCAAATGCAGAGCAAAGCCTGGCAACTTCACATGCGTTTCACTTGCTGTTGCCGAAACCCTTTTGTTCCATTCATGAGCAGCGAGATCCAACAGCCTGGCATGATTATTAGACAATAAGACTCCTTCCTGTGTCTCCTTTAATTTGTCTTGATAGATATGCGAACCAGAGGAGGAAAAAGCTAACCAGGCCTCTCTTACTGACAGAAGAGAATTGCCAGACCATAACCCAGTTGCCTTTCTTGCAAGCTGCCTGGGAGAAAAACCCTTACGCTGGGCACGGAGGCAGGAGGAGGGATGCTGGGAGGGGAGACGCATGAAACATGGAAGTACCTGAAGGTCTCCTTATGGTCTGTCACGCCGTTGTCCTGTTGCAACCGGTGCAAAGGAGAAGTTACAAATGATGGTGCTTTTTAATTAGTGCGCGGGGAATTCTCACCATGCAATAGACACGTCAATGCAATGCAATGTCAATACTAAAGAGGTATTAAAGAAAGAAAAAAGGGAAAATTGACACCACCACCAACCCCAGCCTTCCCAGGCCACAGCTTGAACTCCAGGTGCTGTAAACAGTGGGAGAAGTTTTTCAACTGAATTTTTTTTTTTTTTTCCAGGGGCTGTTGCTCACATCTGGTAAAGCTGTCCCTGGGCTACCACCATATGTAAGGACACAAGGTTTTATGACTTATTGTCTGTAAGATTTATGGAGATGATCTATGATCAGCAATTTTTCATATTCTTACATCCTGAGCAAACACACAGAGGGACATTCCCTGCATAATAGGAAGGTGTAAAACAACGTGGTCTCAGCGCAGCGGGTCTGCCGGTGCAAACACCAAGCTTGGGGACCACGGTGGCAGCAGGGGTGGACCAAGGCACATGGGGAGCTTCTTGGTTCCCATTCCCTTCCCAAGACAAACAAGGGGCAAGAAGAGAAGCAAGAAATTAAAGGATTAAGATGAGCTACTCCAGCTCTTTTATGACATGTTAATGAGAACTATATTATCTGCATTTATTAAGTTAAATTCCAGAGCATCAGCAGTGTTTCTCCAGGAAACACATAAGCTTTGGTGCTAACAAAAAGCCCAACAAACCCAGGTCGCTTCTCCATGCTCCCAGGGGAATCACTGCAGGTGTGGGGGGAGCAGGGGTCCCCAGCCCAGGGCTCTGGCACAGACCCCAGGAGGCAGCCCTGCCCGAGCCTTTGTGCGTTTTAAAGGAAGGAAGCTGCTTATCAGGATGTTTCACTGATATGCTGCTCTGGCTTTCGGTGTCACAAGCCTTCACCTTTCACTTACATTGGGACCGGCACGAATAAGGAGATTTAGTGAAAACAATAAACAAGAGGAAGTGAAAAATCTGCCAAGAGTTTTGGTTTTGCTATGGCCATTGGTGTTGTCTTTGACAGGTAGTTTGGCTATTAACAAAGGACAAGGCCTCGTCAATGTTAGCAGGGCATCACAGGAAGAAAATAACCATTCTCCATTGATTGCTGTGATTGCTACTGTGCTCAGCACCTCCGTACTCACCATCTCCCACCCCACTGATATTTTCCTCCATGCACACGTTTCCTTTGCTATCGGCAATATTTTGCCTTACAGGGGAAAAAATAGTTCTTCTCTGCCACCCCAACCATCAACGTCAACTCATACCATCCACCTCCTTGGGACAGGAGGATTAGAGCTAACAAACACCAGTTGTAATAAGAATAATAAATAATTTTCAGACTCTTGCAAAGTGGAAAAAAAAAAATAAGCCTTAAGTCCATAATCTCCACAGAAGAAAGCACTGCACTGGTAAAGTGCTGAAAGCATCAGTGTTCCACCCATCATTAACACAATGTTGAAATCAATGGCCCAGCTGAGCTGTAACTTTGTGGTGTCATTCACAGGCATGAGGGCCAGATCCTTCTGCAAGTGCCACTGAAGCCAGTATTGATTTACACCCAATGACAGCCTGTCCCCTGACTTATGCACCTGAACAACTATTTATTTTAAAAGATCATGTTAAATGCACTTCCCTTGTGTACAAACAAATCAAGTCATTTGACAGATACAATCAATTCTTTGTAATCCAAACAGGTTTGCTCCTTTCCCCCCCAAAAATGCAGATGACGCCATTAAAAACAAAATAAAAAATGTACAGAGATCTGTAGAGATACCAAAAGAATTGTATTAGTCCAGTAAGGTACCTGCAGGTTTGGAAAACAGTCTAGCACTGTGTGATCATTTTGACAGAGGCACTTGAAAGAAATCAATAAAATTGATCACTCAGCTGCACCGTTTATAGATGTGGATCAGAGTTCTGGGATGGTTAACAGTGTTACTTTACATAAAAATGTGCAAAAAATAAAAAATGGCACACAGAGTCCACTTTGCAAGTTAGGGCGGAAGAGAGCCTACGCTCAACAGCAGGATGGTCCAGCCAGCAGTAGGAGCGTGGCACCGCGGCAAGAAATGGGCAATGAAACCAAGACTTCTGCCAGAGGAGCTCTCAGCATAAAAGGCTGCGTCAAGCCCCAGCAGTAAAAAACCTGGGTGGAAGTGTTAAACCTGCCAGCCGGGAGATGAGGAGAAAACTCAATGTTTGGACCCATTGATAAGAGCAGGGATTGGTACCCTAACTCTCAGAGGACACTCTTTCACAAAAGAGTTCGCAACCTAATCTTTTTGAAACCACGGTGTTTAGCTGACAGAAATTGGTGCGCTGAATTCAAGACTAGCTAAGCCACCTTGTACCCTTTGAGGATCTTACCCACCATTTTTAATATTATATTTTATCTTTAGTGGCTTAAGGCAAAGATGGTGCCACCCTCCCCGCACAACATCCCCACTTTTGGACCTTGCAAAATGATGCAGTTTCTGGGCAGCTTTTCAAGTTCTCCTTAGTCAGACCTAAACTCAGACGGCAGTATTTGAGCAGTTATGATTTCCACAGTCACACACAGTGCCTCAACTTCTGTTTCCTCCTGGATCTGGGAAACAGAAGAATTTGGAGGAAAAATAGTCAGAGAAACTCAGAAAACTACCAACCGTGTAACTTACTACCCAGGACAGCCACAGGTAGTCCCTCCATCATGTTTGCTGACTCCATACCATCACAATACAACGCAGTAATTCCTCGGTTAATATGCACCTATTTTCTCCTCTGCCAATCACGGTGTCATGCCGTACCTGGACTCCCCACCCTTTATCAGCATTGAGGGCTATACATTTGCCATCTACAAGGGTAGCATTTAATACAGCGATGCCCCATTCTAATACTATGAAAGATTGTATCTGAACAGAAAATGTGCATCTGGAGTGCGGCTCACTTCATCCGCGCTCAGTAACTACCGACTACAATCATCAGGAAATGAAAAATATGCACTTCGCAGCCTTCTCTTTTTACATGTTAAAAAACATATAAAGAGCAGCACAAACACTACAGGCTCACTCATGCACGAGGCAACGCTTTGCACTGGTTCCATGCTGTATCGCTAAACAGACAACAGTCTGGGGCTCTACAAAGGCAGAAGAGGATTTCTAATAATCACACATTGTGCATACATGTCCGCACACCCTTTCAGAGCAAACTGAGTGAACATAAAATCTATATCAGTAATAGACTACCTTTACTTTATGGCAGAGTTCTGGAAAGTTTGAAGCAGATACTGTCACCAAGTTGCCATTTAAAAGGCATTAAATGCAGAAAAATAAGAAAAATCATTATCTCTGCTGTGGATTCTTTTGGGATGAAAAAAAATTAGAACTGTGGGAGTCAATGCATTTACAAGCATTCACGGGGTACTATACGGTGTATATACAACGACCCCCAAAGTGGAAGTGCAGATGTGAAAAGGGGAGCGTAATACAGAATTATAAGAGGGGAGCATAAATAACACACAGTGTAATAACCAGGGAGTCATCATTTCAGGGAGTCTCTATATAAACCTAGTTTCCCCCCTTCCCTCTCAGAATGTTTTTAACATTGCTTTGACTTCAGCCTTCCTGGATAGACATTCAAACAGGAAAGGCTTCGGGTTTATTAGGTAGAAGGATTGAAGTTGACAAAATACCTGATTTGGTTCACGTTATGTGGTTTATAACATTGTTAAGCTTCATTAGGATGCTGCAGCACTCGAATAAATGAAGACATATTTATTATTTCATAGGCTGCCGCCCATTAAAACTAATACTTCCTCTGCTAAGAGGTGCAGACAGCAGAACCCACGATGCTCAGCATTTCTACCGTAGGTATTGTGTGAAACAGCTGGACGCCAGACTCTTGTACTTCAGCCTACAGCCACCAGATTCCTGGAAAGATCTCCATTTTACAGAGAAAATGAGAAAAACACACCAAAGCAGCAAGCTGGATCAGGCTTGAATTTACACTGGTATAAATTAAAATAACATCGAGGCAAAGGGAACCACTTCAGCACAAAGCTGATGCAGGACCCAGCTCAGCCCAAGTGCCCTTCACACCACCGGAGCGATGCACGCGTGGGCTCTGTGCCGGAGACCCCTTATCACAAGTGTAACTCCATTTTGCGAAGCCGGTCATGGTACAAAGCAGTTTAATTGTCTCCATCCTCTTACAGCAAAAGAAGCGGCGTAAAATTGGCCTTACCCCACAGTGCCTTGGCAGAAAGCATACACGAACCTGGCCACCATCACTGCTCTGGAGACCTCCTTCCCTGTTATCCATGATACCTGCTTTGGGAAGATCTGCCTTGCCTTGCTAGCCATGCTAGATCTGTCTTGGTGTGTCATACAAGTCTGGAAGTCAGCAAAACTTTCTTACCAAGGAATTGTTGGGAAGCCACCTTCCTCTGATTTGCATTTGGGACCTTTCTCTAAAAAAGGCAAGCGAGCAAGTTTCAAGCATGTTAGACCATTGGCTTTGGGACTCCCCCAGCCTCTTACCTTAGAGGTCTGACCCACGATGACATCTGTCCTTCCTGGGCCAACTGTGCCGGGAAGCTGCTGAGCCCAGACCTCCAGAGGAGCCCCACAACTCCCTTCTCCCATCACCCCTAAAGGGTGCTGAGCACACCCTGCACCTCCCCATCTCCCACAGAGTGGGACTGGAGGTTTCTGGTGCTCTGCATACAACAGCAAAACCCAGCAGTGCTCCTGTCCTGGTTGCCAACAGGGAACTACAAAGGTCTCCCAAGCCTTCAGGCAGGTGAGGCAGATGTAGAGCGTATTACGTGCCAAAGCTCAGCTCTGTCACCCAAACACAAGAAACCCCACATCTGCCAAAATCGGGCTTATATAAGGACAGCATCAACAGGCATGAACATGCCTCCCTACAGGGAGCTGATGGAGAAGAGGCAGCACCTGCACCCAACCACCCCACCCACCCACACCGATTCCCTGCTTTACCCTAACACTTGCTTAATTGATGCAAAGTGTGATCAATTTATGCTGGACTTTAGCTGAACGCAGACTTCAACCAAACCAGCAGCAAATCCCTCTCTAATCTGCAGTGACTTGAATTTTCTCTATTCACTGCTCTTTTCCGGCCTGCTACAGGAAAAATGTGGCCTTGCCTCAACTGACTTAAATTTAAAACCATTGACATATTATATAACTCAATAAAAATCTTGCTAAAAAAAGGTACATTGTACTCGTTCTCCTTACACATGGTAGGGAGGAAAATGGGTATGGACTTCTTCTATGGCTTTTAGTTAATTCACTATCAATGCCCAGCTGCTTTAGAGTAAATACAGGAACAGGGTGTCATATGGGTATCCTGAAGAAAAAGAAGAGAGGTTTCCTATTTCTTTGTTAGCCAGCAAAGATGGTATGCATGTTATCCAAAGATAATACAGGGGAAGAAATCAATTCTCCGTGTTGTTACACATCCTTGCGTGCAAATGTAAACTTGGGGAAAAAGGAAAAAAAAAAAAAAAAAAAGCAGTACATTTCTATTATGCTGAGGTCATAAGAAATCGTTACTGCAGGCTGATATGATCATCAGAAAAAAAAGAAATAGATAAGGCTCCTCCACGTGAGGAAACGTGCATCAACTAGAAGTTTTGGTGGGTGAAGGAGCGCGGAGTTTGCTCCGTTCAGCCCTGGGAGAGCTGGGATCTTTGGGGACGAAGGGCATGTTGTGCACAGTGGATTTTAGTTACACTTTGCGGTTCGAGCATAAAACCCACCGATACTCCTCACCGCCACGCTTGCCCCGAGCTGAGCCTGAAACGGGCGAGCGCTGCACTGGGGATCCTTGGTAACGCTACGGCGAGGAATACATCTCCACCGCAGCTCCAGCGTCAGACGTCTCCCTCGCAAAGGAAATTCGGCTTATTATATAATGAGTCAACACAAATATCATTATCGCTGCTCTGATACCTGCTGGCAGAGGCAGGGCTGTGATACGGCTGCTGGCCTGAACACCAGCGCGCCGGGTAATTGATGGAGCGGCGCGCTCGCGGGCTGCCTCGCTCGGTTCTGCCGCCCCGCGGGGGTCCCGCGTTTCCAGGCCTTTCGCAGGAGGCATCCTCTCTGAAGAGAGACTCCCTTCCTGACACAATAAGATTAAGCAATTTGCTTTTAATTAGTACCGCAGTCATTTCCAAACTAAGCAGTGGAAAGAACAGAAAGCAGACTGTCTCTTTAAAGTTTAAGTGGATTCAGCGCACACGGTGGATTTAGAGCCTGCTGTTGGAAAAGTTCAGCTTTCTGTCACCGGTACTGTGCTCTCTGCTAATTTTTACAAGAGTTCAAGTTGTATGCACCAGTTAGCAGAGACATTGCAGGGGGTAAAATGAGAATAGAAAGCGTGACCCCTTGCTGCCTGTGTTTATAGTGCCTAAATTATATCCAGACAATGCTCCAGGTCCCCCCCCGGCTCTGCCAGGGCCCTGTGTGCAAAGCCCATGTGCTGTTCCCCTCTGCTGCCGCCCGAGAAAAGGGGCCCCTTGGCATTTGTGAGCAACCGCCCGGGAACCCCCTGCAAGGAGCCACAGGGAGAGGAGGGGAAGAAAGGTTTGGGGGGGCTGGTGGAGGAGCAGCGCGGATGCAGCGGGGGAACGGGACGAGTGGGATCCCCCGTGGGAATGAGGGATCCCAAAAGCGGATGCCTCACTTTCACCACCTTGTACGCCCAGGAGCATCCCAGCACGGGATGCCGCTGGGGCTCTCCCAGCTCCCCGACCCCTCATTGCACGCTCCTGGTGTGCACTGGGAGGAGGGAGGGAGGAGCTGCAGCTTCATCTGCAAACCAGCTAACACATGAATAATTGAATATCAAATAAAAAAAACCCCTTCCTAGCCAGGAGATGTACTTTTGGCCACTGTGTTTCACTCCAAAGAACCTCAGTGATGAACAGTTATCCTTCAGTCTCTAAAGAGACGGCGTAAATACCCACTCCTTTGTCCATGGCTCATCTCTCCTGCAAGCTCCCTGCGATGTTAGCATCGCTTCTTTCCAAACATGCCCTAGCAAGAACCCTTCAAACTGAGTGGAAGAAACCACTCCAAAAATAACAGTCCATTCAAGCTTCTGCTCCCTCTGTCCCTCTGCCAGCCTCCGTCCTTCCTCTGGGCAGCAAAGCGTGCGTGCGTGCAGGAGCCACGAGGCTTTTTGTGGGGCTCACATCAGCCCGCTGAACCTATGGCTCGTGTGGGCCAAGCAAACACGCAAAGAAAATGGGAATTTTCTGCACATTTCTCAAAAAGGGCACGGGGGAAATCCCCATGACCAGGACTGGTGCTGTCTGGATGATCAGTATCTGGAATTCCTCTACCTTCAGCCACAGCTGGTTTAGATTTGAGCTACTGGTTCATTTAGATTTATGCTTCTGGTTCAATAAACAAACACAGTACATAGTCCATCATGCTAACTACATAATAAAGCTGCTTACCTACTTCCAAACAAGTAGCTTTTATTCATCTGTTCCTCTTTCATTCCCCTCTTTCCCTCTTTTCTCCCCCCCATCAAACCCAAGAACAGCATTTGTTTTCTTTCCAAACCCCGACCCTATCAAAGATCAGATAACGTCTGAAGTCTCTCCCACAGCCCTTCAAACCATGCTTTGCTACAGAATATTTCCAGAAGTTGTCTGAGAAATTACTGCAAATACTGTATCTTCTTGAAGGGAAGCAGGTTATGGGTCTACCTTGGCGCTCGTTATGAAAAAAACAGCTCTGAGCAGAGTCCCAGGCTTCTTCCCCAGCTGCTCAGCCTTTGTGAAGGGCTGTCCAAGCTGGGGTTCGTGGGGGCTTTCAGGATCACTGGGGCACAACGAAAGGCCAGTTTCTTCCCACTTCCACTTGTTGGAAGGAATTATCATGAGGCTGGGAAACAGTTAACCTGCACACAAACCTTGATTTCAAGACGCGCCCGTTGTCTGCCAGCGCCATCCACAAAGTCGCCGCTTTCATCCAGAACGAAAAACACCCTGGGATTTTTGCAAAATCCTTTTAAGTTGTTCTAATGGTAGCAGCTCGGAATCTGGTGAACTGCTTTGTTATCAATGCCGTGCAAATTGTTCATCTATTTCTCTCCTACAGTGCTTGCCTCCACTCATTCGCCTCTCTAATAAATTCGTTTGACCGCAAAGGGTGCTTTATGACTCTTGTTTAAAACGGCTTCCTAATGATGCTTGACAACATCTCCTGCCTTTGAAAGAGCCTCGCTATGCAAGGCTCTAATCCCACAAAAGGAGGGATTCTTGTTAACCTGCGCCTCCATCCTTTCTGTTGAGTCACCACCTTTAATGACGCACTGAAGGGGAACCAAAACGCAGCTGGGAAATTATGGCTTTACATGATCGTCTCTTGCTACAGGAGAGTTATTGCCCAAGCCTTAATCCCGTGACTCAGCCCTCTCCTTGGACCCCCTTTAATTGTCGAACCTGAGGAAATCCGGGCCGAGGTAAATAACACTTCAGCAGCAACAGAATAGATTCACTTTAGGCAATGAATTTTTAATGAGCTGAGACTGCAGAGGGAATGCAGGGCCGAGATCTGTGCTGCTTATCTGATGGGGAAGGTCAGGGTCTGAACGGAGGGAGGGCATGGATGAGAGAACAGATCTGACAGGGCTCTTCAGCTGAGATTTCAGCTTGTCACAGCCTGGCATACCTTAACATATTAGGACCTTCTCTTCAAAGGAGCAACTTACACATGCCCATGCTAACAGAAACGGCACAATATTTTCCCCTGGTAAAGGCAACCCAAGGGTTGTACTCTCGCTTTCTCAAAGAATAAAAAAATAAAAAGCACACAGAGGGAAAAAAAAAAAGAAACCAAACCGAGAAAGATCCATGCAGACAGGTCATGCTCTTCATGGAAAATCAGGTAACTCTACAGACAACCTGCAAACAGAAACACGCGTAAGACTCTGAGCAGCCCATTAGCATAATATCACTCATTAATTAGATCAGCAGGCCCAGCTGAAGTCCTCACCAACATAACCATCAACACCAACTGGCTCAGTAAAGCTTGGCCATGGGGACTTCTATTTACCAAGAGTTTGGACTTCATACAACCACCCTCCAGCACAGGTCTACCCACCAACAGGTCTCCTGTGACATTGGCCAAGAGCAACACCCACCCCTGCTGTTGGGGCTGACTGATCCCGGGCACTTTTTCTGTCTCAGAAAACTCAAAAAAGGACTAAACCGTGTCTAACTCCAGGCACGGGTTTACAGTGCTGCATCTTAAAGCTCTCAAGCCTGGCAGCTATCTCAGCCTGGTTCGGCAGGGTTTATGGGTGGCCCACCTGGGCTCAGCCCACCCAGCATGGCCTCACCCCTGTCCCCTGCAATCCCTACACCCCAGGCAAGCGCTGTTGGGTGGTCACAGAGCCAAATGCCCTACTGCCAACAGGCTCCTCTCCAGCAGGGCATGGAGCAGGGAGGCAGGGTAAAGGCAACGGCCCAGGAGTCAATCTGCACCTCCAAGAAAACCTGCAGCTTGGGCATGGACGGTAGCAGCGAACTTTTGAGCCAGAGATGTTACTCCTAAGCAATCTTGGGTCAGATCAGCACTTCTGAAATTTCCTCAAAGCAATTGAACGTTGCCAGAGAGTCGGTTTCTTGCACACCTAAACATTTTTTTAGGGTTTGTCAGAAACAAACAAAAAAAACCCAGGATATTTCAGCGCTAGGATCCAGCCTTTTTCAATTGCTGGGATTTCTGTTTCTTATGGAAAAAGAAAGACAGTGTTTTCTGGGGAAAGACTTTTTGTGTGTGTGTGGAAAAAAATAAACAAATAAAAATATTCAGCAGAACGTATCTGAGCAGTCCAAGCCTGTATGAGAAATTACTGAAGTAAAACTGCTGGGTGAGGCTGATCACACTGCCGCGTGCAGGAGGAAAGGAAAACTGATTGACAGTCATTCCAAAACATCCCCCCAACTTGTCATCTCCCTGATATTTTGATCTGTATAACGTGGGAAGGGGCTTGCTCTCACTCCGGGCTGCATGCCCTCAGGTGTGTCCACCACGTCATGGACCTGTGAAATGTGAACCGGGACAGTTAAAGGACGTACCAGCAGGAGACAGGATAATTTATGGGGAGCCAGGTCAATGCAAATTTATTGTGAGTAATGGACAATGGAAGGGGGAAAAAAAGCTCCCATAGGAACAAAGGCAAAAGGGTGCCGGCTCCCTGCTCCTTGCAGACATCCAGGATGCTAATAAAAACCTTGGTGGACAATGAAAAGCAAATACCAGCTCTGGGGAGCAGATTTACCGCAGTGGTGGAACAGGTCAGTGCAGAGGGAAGTGGTTTGATCAGAAAGCCAATGAAATTCAGATGATAATTATGCTCAGTAAGAGGCAAAATAATCCTTTCATTTGCTGGGAGGTTTCAGTCATGCACTTTGACCTTCATCCTGGCGTTTCATTAATAGTTTATATTAACAATTAATGGTTGCTTTCATTGGTGTTCTGTGCAACTCGCATTAGAGTTAATTTTCAAGTTGGATATAATAATACATAAGTCTCATGGGATACTCATATCATGTGACAGCGCATTTATTTCAGCCAGGAGTCAGGAGATGAAAATCAGGCCAAACACCAGTCCCAGGCGTTTATTACTCGTGTCCAGTCACCCCGCAGAGAAGCTGGATATTGCAGTAGCTTTCGCTATAAGGCCCTGATGGAAAGCTGCCCGGACCAACCGAAGTCCCTTGATCGTAAAGATAATTTGCCTTTGGGATGACTTTAGATGCATGGTTAGTCTGGTTTACTGAAGAATCATAAAAAAGAGCCTCTCGCTTCACTGGGGCAGTTACTTACAGGGTCCACACAGCTATGCTAAATTTGGCTTTGGCAACACTTGCTGGAATAATCCTAAAGAAAGGCCCGACCTAAGGGTCAAAGCTCAGGTTTAGGGTTATAATAGATATATTATATATATGTTATATTCACAGTCTGGTCTGCTATGGGTAGGACCATGAAGCAATATTACACCCAGAGAGCACTGGAGAGCTCAGCACAGGGCTCTTGCTGCAGTAGTCACATGGAGGGCTTTAGTTTGGTTTTTTTTTTCAATCTGATGTGATTTGCTGTTTTTGTAGCTGTGTTCGGTATAGGTGAGGGATGCTGACTCTGAAGGAGATGTTTTGCTCCCCAGCTTAACATTGCTGCCAACATGCCTCCCGCAGCACTGCCTGGCAGGCACTGACCATCCGCTCTGCACAGGGGCTGGAGAGCAGGCTGGGGGCGAGGGCTGAAGCTCAGCCCTGCAACAGCAGTGGGTTTAAAAGCAGGCTTTGAATTTGGGGCTAATACTTCCAGATACCACCTTAAATATATTTATTTTCAAGTGAGGCACACATCCTGGTCTAGTTTTAAGGATAGACCTAATGTTGCTCTTCTCATTCCCCCATGAATTTAGACCATTGAACATTGGGATTACACCATTTTTAAACTTGACACAAGAAGAGAATTTGGTCTATAATATTTGGCTTGAAAACTCAGCTAGCCCTTTTGGTTTAGAAGTAGACGGAGGAAATGCACACTGTTTTGTCTAAAAATACATTTTTTTTAAAAATCATGGGATGAAAACTCAATTATAATTGAATATACTTCATACCACAGTTGGATCATACTACCATTACTGTGGCAGGAAAATAATAGGCAATTCACTGTGACAAAGTTTGTGGAGACACTATATATTTGCTCCTACTTAAGGGACAAACTAAGTCTTTAGATTTGGTGGCAGTTAAACTGCGAGGAAATAGGTGTTCAGCTCCCTTGAGTCTTCCCCTGCAAATAGCTCAATTAAGGGACTAATTGAAGTGTAGAGATGTCCCCCGCAGGGCTGAAAAATGCCTATCAGGCATGGTGGTGTCATCTCTGGGAGTTTCCTTCACCGGAGACATCATTTCTGGAGAAGACCAGGACAAAACCAGCAGCACCTTGTGCCCCGTGGGAGGCAGCCGGCTCTGCGGGCAGCATCCCTGGGTGACCCTGCCCCACGGCCAGCGAGATGCCCGGCCGCTTGCCCGGCCCTGCTGCTGGCGATGCCGAGCTGAGCTGCGCTGATCCACCTGGCAGTGCCCGCGAGAGGTAATTTTACAGAATAGCAATGAATCAAGTCATCAATCACTGTCACCTCTAGTAGCAGGAGCGTGTGCTCAGAGCCCGGGAAAGCCTGTGCATGCTCAGGATTAGGTTGCAAGTAAACTCAGCAGTGCTAAAATGCTTCCCTAAGTAAGTACTGGCAAAGTCCCTGCTGAAACGTGTCGGAGTTTGTGCACCGACTCCGGCAGAGCTGAAATCAGGCCCTATGACTTAAAGTCTGCTGACGCTTCAGCGCACAGTTACTGCAAGCAGAAATACTCCTGGCAGCTTATCCATGTGCATAAGTATTTGCAGGATCAGGGCATAGCTGCATCATCCTTTGTTCCTTTCATCACGCTCGCGATGCTGAATTAAGCCTTCAGCTTTGTCTTTTTCTTGTACACAAGCCCTGTTGTATAGTTACCTCACTGTAATAAATGATGAAAGAGAGGAACCGTAGAGCAGAGGGAATATGATGGAAATAATTATAACAATAAAATGTTAATTAGTGTCTTTTCTTGAAGAATCGCCTTTTTGATTGCAACATGATTCTGTTGAAGAACTCAAAAAAGTCAAAAAAACCCCAGAACTGTTTTTAAATCTTAAGGCTGTATGGACTTGGGGGTGTTTCCTTTTGTGAAAAAGCCTGAAAATATGGCGAGAAAGCTAAAAATGCTCTGTCAAACATGTAAATAGCACGAAGAAGTTTTTGACCAGCTCTAATCACCACGAAGCAGGGGAAAGAGCATTAGGAGGAACAAAGGCGTGGTTTCATTCTTGTTCTCACACTCGCAGCTCATTTCTACCTCCCTTTGTGCCAACTCTTTCTTTTAATATATATTAAAAACCTCCACTTTGCTGCCTGAGCGCCACGGCAGTTCCCGCTGCCGAGCCCACTGCTCGCCACCGGCCGAAGCGTTTTGGTGCGGGAAAGGACAGCCCTGCTGGGAGCTGGACACGTTCTTGGCGTGCCTCTCCCCCCGCCTCCCGCAGCCCTCGCCCTGCGGAGGGGCTGCCAGATGTGTGCATCTGGGCTGGGCGCGGGGCAGGGCGGGATGGACATCCCTGTGTCCTCCTCCTGTTTTGCCTCTTCCCTCCTCCCCGATTCCTCAGCCTGAAGATTAAGAGACTACAACAGAGACTGGAACCTGTACTGCTTAAAACATATATGTATAAGTGTGTGTGTGTAGCTATATATTTTTTTACACTGCAATTGAGCAGATGATTGAGAAAGAAATTTCTGCAAGTTCAGACCTCCCTGAGCATGCGAACCCATTGAATACCCTTTTCCGTGCCTCCGTGCAGCTTCAGAAGCGCTGCTCTGCAGAGGGAGAGAAAATCCTGCTCCGACATTTGAGTCGTCGCACACAGAGGATTTGAAATTGTGCATCTGCCTACACCATTTGCATTTCATCACCTAGTGCTGGAACAAATAAAACCAAATGAGTAACGATCTGATTTTGTGGTCTCACTGTTGCTGCTTTGCCAGGAATTATCCTGGCTCAGTGGACACAGTCTCGGGTAGAAGAGCAGAGTCTGTTTTCTTCTCTGCCACTTACCTGCTGCGTGGCCTTAGGCAAGTCATTTAACTCTCGCCGCCTCCCTTCCTATGCTTAATCCACCACCACTGACTGTCTTTGTAAGAGTTTGTTAATGGCAAGGGGTATTTTAGTGCTATTCTGAGAGCAGAATGGGCCAGCTACAGTCCCACGGTATTTAAAGTCCCTTTAAAAAAAATTATTACACCTTTTTCACGGATCCATGGCAGTCTGTATGGTGGCTTTCTGCTTTGGGGTGGCTTTCATTCGCAAAGGAAAAAAAATAAAATCACCGAGATACTCGGAAGCAAATTGGAACAATGAGTGCATGTGAGAATACTGCCATTTGCTCGTGAGCAAACAGCAGCAAGAAAGAAAGAAAAGTCAATATAAGAGGCGCTGGTGGCTGTTCACCGAGCCCTCGTGTACATACAGCAGCTCGCACTCAGGAAATGAGCGCGGCACTTGGAAACAGCGATCTCTGTCAAGCAGAGAGGGGCGAGCGCTGCTTCCGACGAAGGCTGATGGCTGAGGAAGTCATAAAAGCTGTCGGGGAGAGGAGAGAGGCAGGTGACATGGGTAAGAAGGCAAATATTAAGGGGATGAAAGGGATTATAAAGCAAAGCTGAAAAGATGTAAAAAGCTGATTAGGAAACCAAATATGACAGAGAGAAGAATTGCCCATGGGGTGAATAAAAACAATAAAAGATTTCTTTTAAACAGGTAAAGGAGACAAGATTAACAGGGAGGCCGCCGGACCACTGAGAGGTGGTCGAGAGAGCTTAATAACACAGGGAGAGGGACTGAAATGAAGGAAATTAAATTATTTCCCTTGCCTGGCACTCGTGGGGGAACCTGGAGGTAAGATGACAGACACAGAAGCAAAGTTTCCTGCGACAGCCAAGCAGGGAAGAGCTGGGAGCATGAATAATGACCAAAGCAAACTCACTCCATGGAGAAGGAGGCAGGGCTGAGCGCGGAGGGCGTACTTTTAGCCCACGCCGCTTAATGGAACAGCAGGAGAGATTAAGTGCCCAATAACAGAGGGTTTGAGTCGTTTCTTGGAGATAAAAAGAGGTAAAGAGAAACTGATATAAAGCAAACATCTCTGAGCATCTATGAGAAAAGATAGGCAGAAACCAACACACATTTGCAGTAGATTATCAGCCGATACGAATGCTTGTGAAAACTGATGCACACACACACACACTCACTCCCACCAGCTGAGAATCTGGCCCCGAACCTGTAGAATGTGATTTTTTGTTTAATCAGAGGCAGGATTTCAGAGGTGTTAGCAGGGATGAGATCACCCCACATGTGGAGAAATATGAACTGATAAAAATGTATCTGCCCAGCTCCATAAAGGGTAAATCTTGTCTGACAAATCTGGCAGAATTTGTTTTAGGAGCTAACATGAAAAACAGGCAGGAGCGAAGCAGTGGAGCTAATCCACATAGATTTCAGAAAAGTCATTTAAACGCAGCCCGGGATGGTAGACTAATACGTAAGGTTAGCAAGTATGGCATAAAAACCATTGTCCTTGAAAGACTAAGGAAATGGTTAGGTGATTAAGGGCAGGTTGTAATGGTAAAACTTTATGGGTCAGAGAGGAGGACGGTGATGTGGTGAAGACAGCTATATTTGAGGTTATTACGATGACAGTTCAAGGAATCAGATGGAGACTCATACTTTTTACTCCGTAGGAAAACTATTCTGAGGAAAGTGCTACCCTGGGCGGTTCTAATCCAAAAATCACACCGAAACCAAGACCAGTTCATCTTCTGGGGGGCATTTGCCTTTGTGGAACATCAAATCTTCCTGGGTCAGCAAAGCATACAATGCACAGGAATGAAATCAGGCCCAATGAGCCCAACAAATGAAAAAAAGCACCCCACCCTAGGCCAGGGTAAGGTCAGGTTGGCCAGAGGGACATATGTTATGGTGATAGGGTTTGCTGAGCTAAAAGATCACAGAACAGGAAAAGGATTTAAGGCAGACCCAGGGGCTGTCAGCACACGGCATCAACGTGGTTACTCCTGGATTACATTCATACCTTATCTTGACGGATGTGCAGTTTGGTCCAGATTCTCCGGGGTGATGGTGGGCAAGGAGCAAGATAGGAGGACTCCCGATAGCAGGGGGAAAGCAGAGAAAAACAGGCAGGAGAGGATAGAGATGGTCCAGAACATGGCATCGGAAAAGGGGCAGTGATTCAGAGAGGACTCGGGCACACTTCAGCTGCGTAACCCAGCACTTCGGTCAAGCCACTTTTACTAAAAAGCAGAGCAGATGCTACCACAGTATTGGAAGAAACCCTGTGCAAGCTGGAGACTGCGGTAATGTCCCTCGGCATGTCCTCTACAAACTCTGGAGCCTCTGAAAATGCCCATCCTGCACTGAAGGCTCCTGTACCTGCACTGGTTCGGTTCCCTGCCCCTGGCTAGAGCAAAGCCCAAGGCCCTGCCGTGCTGCTCTGCTGGGCCCTCGCTGCCTGCCACAGGGAAATGCAAAGCCTTGTACCTGGCAATTTAGCACAGGGACATGTCTCCCTGCTTTGCCTGTAATATCCGTGGTCATACCCGTCCCACTGCCCTCAAATAAGTGCTCCAGGGAATAGGAACACCCACGGGTGCTCGTTCCCTTGTGCAACATGATCCAGGCTCCCCACTCTCCATGAAATTCAGCACCACTTCTGGAGCTAAATTTAAAAAGTCATTGAGTCCCTGAGTATAGGGCTGGGATTTTGTCTGCTGCCCGCTCGGCAAAAGTCCCAAAGTCTGGCATTTCTAAGCGTTTAAGGAACTTCAGGTCTACCTGAACTTCACATGACCTACCTGCATCCCTCAGACCAGCAAAATTGGGCTGGGAAGGCCACCAAAACCTGCCATAAAAAGTTCATCCACTTTTGGAAGGTGTTTTCTGCTGTATCCCCTCGAGGAATAGGCAAAATGAAGCATTGCCTGGAGCTATGGGCTGCCGAGGGGGCCAGCACAGCCCTGGCCCCCCAGCCCATTTGCACAGCAGGGACCTGGGGGACCCACTGGGGACACTGCACCCCTCACCTAAGAGCATCCTTCTGCCCCCCAGCCCCACGGCAAGGCAAGCTGGCTCTGCCATCCCAGCTTTGCAGGGAACGGGGCCAGCAAGGTCCTCATTCGGAGGCTTTGCCGATGCTGTTGTGCTCTCCAGGCACTTTGGGCTGCAAGAGGCACTGGTGGCACCAGACCTCGGTGGCTGCAGACCTCGACGTGGGGTCAGGAAGGGCCCCGGCGATGAGGAGCTGAGAGGCGTTTGTGGGATCGCTGCTCACAGCATCCCCGCTCAGCACAGCGAGCTGTTTGCGGCACAGATAGGAATCGTAGATTGATTAATTGATTAATCACACCTGCTAATTACATCGAACAAATAGGCAAAATTAATATTTGATGTAGGTCTCTAAAGAGACTGTATGGATCAATTTTCCACAGATAAGACAGAAAAGTTCCTGCAGATAATACGCAAAGCCTCGGCAGAAGCTTCCTGGCTCCAGATGACTCTGGCATACTGCACCCGACGGAGTGACGACGTCCCGCGGAGCACCGCTTACTACTTACGCCCGATTATTCAGAGCCCTGACTAAAACATCATACATGAGTCGTGTTTGTTAAAGCATGCACACACATGCACATGTTCAGAGCTGGTTTCGGTGCCGCCTGGCTGCTGTTCTTATGAAAACTGAACATCAAAAACACATCAAGATGATAAAAATAACAGATCGGCTGCATTTAATACATAAATCATTATTATAAGCACTGTTCTGCAGCTTGAGCTGACTTCAAGTCAAGCTGCCATTAATATTTAGTAAAAATATTGGTGTTTTTCAAAGGGCTGTAAAAACCCCCTCGCAAAACTGCTCTGATTGTGCATCCAGAGCACAGCGCAGCCTCCCGCAGCCAGACAACCCCGGGCTGAAGCAGCACTTTTCATCCTGTTTATGCCCTTAAAAGGGGAAACTGCTTTTTTTTTTGTCGTCGTTCGGCCCTTTGCAAAAAGAAGCAAAGTTCACCTCTCATTCACGTGCGTGCTGACCACAGGCCCAGCAGTCCAGCTGGAAACAGAACTCGCGTTTCCTGCGATGCTGGGGGTTTTTTTTCAGATGAAGGCAAGTTTGTTTGAGTGACCTTGCCAGGGCTGCTCCGAAACACCAGTGTCACTCACTGGGATCTCTTCATCCCAAGCCAGCTCCCGTGCTGATATTTTTTCGAGGTTCTGGATCCCTTGGGGTGAAAGTTACTACATAAATATACATTATTGTTATATATTTGCCATCGGTTTTCTGCCGTGATTTGATTGCTTTGAAAATGGATTTTAAAATGGATTTGTTATTGTGACAGTGAATTTCCTTTGTCTTGGTTTAGCGTCTAACTACTATCTAGTATAAATAACAGACTTTCTGCAAACCTAATGCCAGGTTTTTGTTTCATATACCTTTACTAATCTAGAAAATCTGGTTGTATTAAGAAACAGCATCAGAAAGGAGTTAAACCAGCGTATCCTCATAAAGCCGAAACAGGCACGAAATGTAATGAGAAATCCTACTGCAAACAGTGTGTTCAGTCTTGAGTCTTTATTTATTAAACCTACTTTAGGAAATTCAGACAATCTACAAACATTTTGGGGGTGGATGTGTTTTAGGCTTATAAAGCAATCTTCGGAGAGCAAAGAACACCTTGTGTTTTTGCAGCAAGTATTTCCTAACCTTAAGAGAGGGAGGGTTCGATGCATCAAAAACCCCACCGCCTTTATTTTCGTAAGGGCTGTCAGGACTGGGAAGGAGCCTGGCATGGCACCAGCCAGCAGACGCACGGAGCGAGAGCGAAATCAGATGGTGGCAAACCAGCTTTTGGCTTAGGCAGGTACTTCCCAGAACCTTTTGAAAATTGAGCCTTGCCTTCTGGGAGATGAAATCAATGTACCTAAGGCGCCTACATGGTCTTCATGACCGAAGTGCCCCCATTTCGAGACCTCGTTTGACTCCCCAGCACGCCTCCGAGGCAGGCAAATGCCGTTAACGCCATGCCCCAACGTGGCACCGAGGCCAGGCTCATCAGAGGACGGAGGTGCCCACCGTGGGAACAGGGTGGAATAAAGCTGCCCGAGTTCAAAATTGAAGTCCAGAAAACTTCTGTTCAGCTGCCAGCAAACCCTGAATCATCTAATGTCCGCAGACACATTTCCCGTTTGCTTTGAGTGTCCCGGGTGCCTCAGTCCAGCTGCATTACAGATCAGCAGCTCTCCGCCAGAAGCAAAGGGAGCAACAAGGAGTGGGGCTGATGACTCAGTCCCGTCTCCAAACTGGGACCAGTTTTACCTGCCTGGACCCTGTTAAGAAGACCTAACTCCACTTTTATAGAACCTACGTTGCTTTTGGTTCAGGTTTCTTGGATTTTGCTGTGCACTCTGACCTGCCTCTGGTGGGACAGGAGTCCCCAGATCTGCCCAGAGCTCTGCTCGACGTCTCCTCTCCTAACCACCGTACAGGTCAGAACCTGCGACATTAAAACATCTCAAACTGCTTTTTTTTTTTTTTGAGATAACAGGTGGACTCGCATCTAATGAATCAATTTACAAACCGTGGTTATCACTTGAATTACCGGATTACCACCATGCCCGAAGGCCGAATGCCACTTGGTCCCCTGTCAGACTAGATATGGACAAACTCACTGGAAGGCATCCTCACTGCGGGCTCTGCCCGATGGGCACAAAGCCCACCTGCCTGCAGGCAGCTCCTCTCAAAGCAGAACAAGCCTAAAGAAAGGCCAGATTTTAGGAAACAAGGTCGTGCGTAAATTCCTAGACACCACACCAAAAACCACCTTCGGATGGATGTGGCCTGACTCTCGGCTGTGCTCGGCATTCACAGCTCGGGGTCAAGCTAAGAAAATCTGCAACCCCACTGCGGCTGCCCAAGCAGAGCACGAAGAAGCGGGGCTGGCTTCTGCTGCAGCATCGGGGAATTTTGTGTTCGAGGGTGCGAGCACTGCATCCCAGGAATGCAAACTTCTTACGGATAGGAAATTCCTCGAATTCATGCTCTTACGATGTGAGGAGGAATGTGCCTTTAAAAATCCTCACAGTCATTTTATTTTCATAGCCTGGCAAGGAGTTTCTTATGCTAATCAGAAAGGAAAGCACAGCACACCTTTAAATAAATATGTATAATATTATTCTATTACCCTGATGATTATCACTTAAATTGCCTTATAAAATGTTTAACACTGTTTATCCTGACAGTATGGTGACACTGGAGAACTTTTTCCATCAGGGCCAAGTGATGGATGATCTGGCAGCAAGGCTGTTGGTACCAGCGCGCGGTGGGTGACGGCAGAGCTTGTGGATCCCACCGAGCCCAGACCTCGTCCTAATGCTTGTGTGCAAGCCGAAAAATGTGACAGCAGGCCATGAGCTTTATCAAAAGCTTGTGGCTTGCTCCTGGCCCTATGGCATGACGTGTCCCTTCCCTTGCGGGACCCCGTCAGCTACCTGTAATGAAGGGCTTGGTCCAAAGGCAGACGCCACATCTTCACAGGCAAGGTAACTGGAAAGGGCACTGCAGCTGCTCAGATGCGAAAAGTCACGGGACACGGGAGCGGGGTGTTTTATTTATAATCAGGGCATCCTTTGCCAGTCAGCTCCTATAAACCTTACAGTGACACAAGACTCTTACTGGCAGACAGAATAGTTGGGTATATGCACTGTTCTCAGGGGGATAACGTGATTTCTTGTTCTTTTTACCAGTATTGTCTAACCAGGTCTGACAAATGTGTTTCTAAGCGAATGGAGTGCGTCTGGGTTTAGCTGAAGTGCTTGTCTGAGCGAGCACACGCACTGTGCGTGGGGTGCATGGATGTCCCTGCCTCAACCTCTGCTGCCTTCCAGGATTTCCTCCGAAATGTCTAAAAATTGCCAACCAGGGTGAGGGTTCAATGACATTTGCTCATCTGAAATCTGTCTTTATAACTAATACAGAGAGCAAGAAAGAGACAGAAAACCTGAATAATTGCAAGGGGAGGAGGGACGAAGAAAGATTTATTTAAAAAAAAAAAAATTAGTTCTCAGTTGGCAAGAGGAAATCCCACCAAGGATATGTGGAGATAATACTGAGCTGCTATTACACGACTGCATCCCTCTGAGGAAGAAGTTATCTCTCAATGGATCTGCAAGGATGTTTTAAGTGAATCAGAAAATGAACCAGTCTGGGGACGTGAACAAAATATGTGTGTTTTCCAGTCTCTGAATATAAACAAACAACATAAATATTCAGAGATCACTCCAGTTAGTCCTCTTGAAAACTCTTTGAGCAATAAAATAAATAATACGGGTGTTTGCAGTTCGGAGCAGATGATCTCCGTGGGGGAAAAGGCAGGAAGGGAAGGAGCCGTGCTCCTCCTGTCCCAATCTTTGGTGATTTACTCACCCATCACGGCAGCCCGGCGCAGAGCGGTGTCCACACCACATAAAGCTCAGTGCTAACATACGACACACATAATGGACCTGCTTGGAAGTATTCACTCGAGGATTTATGAAGAACAATCTAATTATTCAACTCAGTGCTGCTCACTACCATTATTGCTCCTATTTAAAGCCTCCATGGAACAGGCCGTTTGTCTCAGGGGACAGACCTTGTCATAGCGGTTTTCATTGATAGAAATATACTCCCCGGTTTTGATAGGAACCCAGCTAATCCTGGAGGGACTTGGTAAACATATCTCATACTTGATAGGCCCAAGGAATTAGGCCTTGACAGCCCAGATTTTCCGGGAGCAGAAAAATGGGGTTGCTTTACCAATAAACTCTAATTAAAGAGGAGCAAAGACCAGCCCACCCCTCTGTTTGCAGCGGAGACGCGAGCACTCGCTCACTTCCTCCCACGTGCAATTGTTTCAGCATCCCGAAGGAGGGAGAGGGCTGCCAGCTTCCCCCGCCTGATCAAACGGAGGTTGCTCTGTTATTTATAACCCTATGATATGTAACAGGCGAGAGGAGTCACCTTGGCTGAGCAAGTCACTCGTGCAACTTAACCTTGGGAGAGCTACCCCTTGCGCGCAGCAGCAAGACAAGCCCGCGCCGCGGTGCCAGCGTGGCAGGGTGGGAAGGGAGGCACGGCGAGATTTCTCATTTGCACCCAACACATGGCACAGGGGTTCCCTCATCTTCAGTGGAAACTGGTTTTTAATTTGCCTCAATATTTATCGGTTCCATTTGTACGCAAAAGAATAAATGTACACGTCCTTTGTTCCTCCTCTCTTACCAAGGGTTAGGGAAGGTTTGCATTTTCCCCCGTAAAATATTTGATCGTTGTGGGGGGGTAATGAACATTTACTGAAATGCATTTGTGGACGGTCACCAGATTCCTCTCATTAGCTGCTGGCACGCAGCCGAACGCTACCTGTAACCACAGAGGTGCTGAAGAATAAGAATGCGCAGCTTTAGGACAGCCAACCTTTAAGGGAACACCTTTTCAGCCCTTCACATTCCAAACCCAATGCTGTCCTGAGTGCAACCCCCTGCCTTCCACCAGCTGAGCAACATCAGTACATCCACCAGGATTTAAGGTCGTGATATTCACGGGGGGCCTCAGGGAGCTGGTGGCCAGGTTTTTAAAGGTATTTAGATACCAAACTCCCATTGATTTTGAGACTGCCTACATGCGTGGAAATCTTGCTATTGCTTTTGCTGTTTTATCTTTCTTTGCTCAAGGCAGTGCTAAAAATGATAGATGTGCCATAATTAAAAATGTACATGGAAAGCGCAACCCACATATCTCTACTCTTCTTTATTTCCCTTCCACGTAGGAAGCCCAGATCTCTTGCACATGGGTAGAAACTGGAGCATTTGTTTCCCTCAGAGAAACTAGCCACTTTTCTCCATTGTTCATGCCACTTTTTGAGGTTCCTGGTCTGAACCCAGCCACCAAGCTTTGGTCTTTTGATCATTTCTCAACAAGACTTGAAGACCACTCTGCTGGGCCTTTCTCCACAGGTTCATCTTCGCTTTCATCTCTCCCAGTTTTCAGAGGCATAATGAGCAAAATGTGCTCACAGCCTAACGCAGGCCTTGGCAGGCAGCTCAGAGGTGCGAGGACCGTCTGCATGGCAGCAGGAGGGCACGCAGCTCCTCAAAACTTTATTTTTGAGGGCATAATCACAAACACAAAGACTTTCAGGACACAACAAGCAGCTCCGGAACATAAAGCTTAAAAACATGTGCTTTTCCTTCAGACACGATAGATGGTTGCACAGGGCTTTGACTTGCTTTTCACTATGCGTAACGCAAAATCCAATGGCTTTGGCTACTTGTGGCTAGCACTAAAGTGCTAAATGTTGCCGTATACCCCCCACATGCACGCTGAGGCCTGAAACAGAGGCGGTAAGTCATGGTATAAAAGAAATAATCGGAAATTTAATTTGCTGACTGGGACATACTCGAATATTTGTACTGCAGAAGATCTCTCATGCTGAATATGGTAAAGGGTAAAGGAGCTTTCTTCCTCTAAAGGCAGAAAGACCCAATTTAAACAGAAAATTGGAGCTGAGGCTTGCTCAGCATCCCTGAGTAAGGAATGAAATGGGCCCGATTCTGCTCTGCTATCAGAGTGGCACCAGCACGGGCTTCAGTCATTTTTTATTTACACCACTCTTGCAGGAGGCTTGGGCAAGTGTTTCTGCGCTTCTCTGGTTTTAATTACTTGGGGAAAATGAGATCCAGAATCGCCCGCCTGTTGGACTGAGCCCACTTCCATGCAGAAGCCGATACCCGACAGCACTCGGTGCCCGAGGCAGAGTCAGGTGGGAGTCACTTTGCAGTGAAGGGTACGGAAAAACTGTGACGGTTTATTTACAATATACCCTTGATGACATTTTTTAATGATCTGAAAATTAAGCACCCAGTCCAACTTCACTTGCAGTCAACAAGGAGAACAAAAGGGCGATTCAGCCCACCCAAAGACGGAGGGATCCTGGATGAGGGGCATGGAGGAGATGGCTAATTTCTGGACAGCTAAGGTTGAGGGAACAGGTCTCAAGCAGGGTGCCCAAGTTATGCTAGAAGCCACCCTGATCCTACATATGCATAAATTACTGAAAGCTCATGCAGTTGCTGAAACAACGTGACTTGACTGTAAACATCGCAAGTAGAAATCAGTTATTTCTTTTTAAACACATCGCGTGGAAACAAGATGAATGTGAGCCAAAAAACCATGTGGCTCCGTTATAGATCATGTTGTATCACAGCTAGCAAGAAAAGGATGGTTCCAGGCTTCAGCACGGATGCTTGCTGCTGAAGGCAGTAAAAGTCCAGCTAAAGTTATTTTACTAGCTTGTAAGTAACAGCCCTCCCAGATGATAAATTATTTTCCTATAGGAATTTACTCTTCTGGCTAAGATGAACGACTCTAAAAAGCAGTCTGGTGATGCTGTCCCACCTTCCTCACAGGTTAAATCCCCCAAACTATCAAACTGGCCAGGGCCTAATCCAGCGTGCCCCAGTGAGCAAGGTGGCACGTTGAACAACAAAGGGAATTCTAGATCACAAGCACTCAACGGTCAAACGTGGCAAAAGCTTGGGCTGCTCCACAGGACACCGTTTTCTCAGGGCTTATCATGCTTTTTGACTGTGAAACGGCTTAGCTGGAGCCACCAAAGGCAGGAGCCAGAGGAGCTGAAACCCGGCTGCTGCAGCTGCTGGGAGTCAGTGTGAGCAGCACAGGCTGCTGCAAACAACCTGCACCAAAAATCTAGGGGCTTACTTTTTTATGAGGAGGGCAAAGCAAATCCTTGAAAGTCAGGACTGCCCATTTTAACAATGTCTCGCAGTGCTTTTCCCCGTGCCGGAGCAGGTGGTCGTTAGCTCGCCCCAGCCGCCTCTGCAGCATCGCACCACGCTGAGCTGCACGCACTGCTGTGTGCCGCAGAGGATGCTGCAGCCCGGGTCCAGAGAGAGAGAGGTGGAGACAAACAGAGTAAGAGGGACAGAAGGGAGGGAGGGAGGGGGGGAGGAAGGGAGGAAGGGAGGAAGGGGGGGAGGGACACAGAGAGAGGGGGGGAGAGAGAGAGAAAGGAAGAGAGAAAAAAAGAAAGAAAGAAAGAAAGAAAGAAAGAAAGAAAGAAAGAAAGAAAGAAAGAAAGAAAAAGAAAGGAAGGAAGGAAAGAAGAAAGGAAGAAAGAAAGAGAAAGAAAGAGAGAGAGAGAGAAAGAGAAAGAAAGGAAGGAAGGAAGAAAGAAAGAGAAAGAAATAAAGAAAAAGACAAAGAAAGAGAAAGAAAAAGAAAGAAAAGAAAAAGAGAAAGAAAGAAAAAGAGAAAGAAAGAAAGAAAGGAAGAATGAACAAAAGAAAAAGAAAGAAAGAAAGGAAGAAAGAAAATAAGAAAAAAGAAAGAAAGAAAGAAAAAGAGAAAGAAAGAAAAAGAGAAAGAAAGAAAAAAAGAACGAAAGAATTCTCAATGATCTCTCAGCAAGTTGGACCAACTTACAGCAGTCCTACCTACGTAAACCAGCCTTGGAGAACATTATATATCAGGGCTTAAGGGTAAAAAGGTTGATCTACTATAAAAATCATGAGTTTAGCAGTAGGTTACTTCCCTTGGTCTGTTCCAAGGATCAAATACCCCTTTCTCCACTGCCTTCCCCACACACACGCACGCACACGCACGCACGCACAGGCACCGAACCCCCCTGCCAACCATCCCCACCCCACGGGTGGGCACCCTGCGGCAGGCTGCCCTCTCGCCTGGAGTAGTGGGTGTCTGGTGGAGCTTACAACAGAGGAAGAAACAAAACCCAGTGCAGACGGTGTATTTCAGTGGAAGAAACTCTGCAGTATAGGGTATTTTGATAGCGAGACACAAATTTGCAAAGCCTTCCCTTACTCACAACAAAAACCAAAAGGAGACTCTCGCAGAGCAAACCGCCGTTCCCTGAAAACGAGCTTCATTGTGTCCCACAGCCTGCCTAAATCTTTTGGCACATTTCTGAATATTGCTGTTCTAATGAGGTAAGGAGCAACCCACATCCAAATAAATTCCAGCAAGAAGTTCCAGTTTACTTTACAGTAATTGACTCTCTTATGAGGAGGTCAAGGCAAAGTTATTTGGTTGTGGTATTTCTTTTGCTTCCTGTTTTAAGTTACCGAGTTCTTGTACCGTCAAAAAACTGCTGACTTCTACCCCTCAGGTGCCTGTGCTAGAGTGGAAAATGAGCTGCTCTTTCCTCCCCCCCTCCTCCTTTCTCTCTTTCTCTCTCCTTCTTCCCTCTGGGTGTTGCTTTGGGGTTGTCTGAGGGACAGGTACACAGCAAGCAGCCACCAGAGCATCCTTACGGGAAAGAGCACATATAGATTTTTACAGATATTAAAATACAGCTGGGTAAGAAAGCGGCCCTCTTAAGGCTCCCCTAAATACAATGAGCATATAAGCACCCTGTGTAGCACAGAGCCAGCTACGGTACGGACCTGGAGACCAGAGAGGGATGCCTGAACCTGCAGACCTCGGAGCCAGGCTGGGATTTCTCACCATCCGAGTTTTGATGATGTTAAGATCTGACAAATTAGTTTGACTTATTGAGACTATGGGCATGGCTGCAACGCAGATGAAATTTGGGTTCATGCTTTTACAAGTTTGAAAATGTGGATTTTGTTTTTCCTTGGGTCGTAAGTCTTTAAAGGGCTGTGTAAGATCCCAAGGCCTCATGGAAAAGGCAGTGTAGAATACTCCCCTGAATAAGCTAAAGCCTTTTCTGACCTCACTACTAAAATATTTGAGGCACTAAATGAAACTAAATGAAAAAAAAAAGGTTCTGTGGACATGCTACAGCATCTCTTTATCTTCACAGCCTGAAGAGGGTGGAGCACAATTAGCTCATCTGTGAGAAATCTGGGCAGGCAAGGAGCTTCAAGAAGTGTTGAATTCAGCCCCAGACCAGGATCCTGTTGTTCCCTGGATGGCAGCTTGGAAAGCAGAGCTGGGGAACTCATTGCCGCAGGAGGCTGTGGTGGTCAGAGGAGCGAGTGGGATCCAGGGGGGACAAGAGGACCACGGAGGACAGATGCCTTGGTGGCCGTTAGATTCGAAATCCCAGATGAAATCCTCTACACTGCCGATTTCCTCAGCAAGGACAGTGTAGCAAAGGGAAGTGTCACATCGGCAATGCCCTGTTCTTCAAACTTTCTCCTGTACTGAACATGAGAGAGAACATAGAGAGCTATACGGATTTTGGTCAGTGCCAGATCTTAGCTCCGTGCGATTCTGTCTCTGAGGAGTGACACTGCTGCACGGCTCCCTGCCCGCTGCCAGGAAGGGGCAAGACTTTCAGGCTTGGTGTAAGCACATGGCAAGCCCCAGGATGCATCCTTGCCCGAATCAAGTTTTGTGAGAAATGGAAGCAGAAGAAGATATTCCCAGGCAGCTGGATGCGAGAGTATTTCAATATCCGCTCATCCAAGCTTTAATCTCTAAATTGCAAAAACATTAACATTATTGATTGATCAAACATCAATCCAACAGGAAATTTAATTAAATTAAAATGTGTCACTGAGCAGTCCTCACTGCGTCACGTATAAATCTTTGGTAATAAGTTGACAAAAGACAGCAGCGATTGATACTGTGTTCCCAGTTTAATTTATCCCCTACCATTTTATTTTCCTCCGCTGATAACGGCTGCGCTCACAGACGCACAGAGGGACAGCCTTGTCTGCGGGGCATCCATCCGACACACACCAGCACCAAAGCCCCCCGTGCCTGCTGGACGTGGGCTATTTACAGCCGAAGGGGCTCGAACCAGACATCATCTGCATTCAAGGTGCTGTTACAGGGCTGAGCCCCGCTTTCCCATTCCAGACCAGCTCCTCCTAACAGCAAATTTGTCCCCAGAGGCAGCAGGCTCCCAGAGAAAGGCTGAGAGGCCCCTTTCATTAAATCAGTTTATTCCCAGAGGGAGCACGCACAGCCACGACCCCAGCCCGTGCGCAGCCTCCGTGCACGGAGCCAGTGGCGGCTGACGGTGAAACCACGGCGTCAGGCAGCACTGGAGCGCCCGCCAAAGCGCAGACACATGCGGATAATAGCGAGATGCTGAGATGGATGATTAAGAAACAACTCTGTACGGCAACTTCTTCGGAGTATTATAAATCATAACGGCTGGCTGAATAATACAAAAAGAGATTAAGAAATATTTTCTCCAATTCATTTCTGAACAGCAGTGGGTTTGGTTTGCTGTCACTTATGGCAGCATGATATTTACTGTAATTTATTATTATTGTTGCTGCTTGCTGCTATTCAGGCGGCCACTGGCTATTTATGAAAAAGTTTGAGAATCCAGGAAATTCGTGTGGGCTTTTTTTCTAAACTGTTTTTCATACCCGCTGGGGGCTCGTTTGTTCCCCGACATTTGTTATTCTCGTTCCCAAGTGCCCATGTCCTGAGGGGAAGCCAAGGGGCCGCGCGCAGCCGAGCTCATGCACTGCAGGGACGGGGAAGAGCCAAAGGGAAGGAGTCAGCACCCGGCGCTGGGCTGAGATGGCTTCGCTTTCAATAGAGTGTGGGGAGGGAAGGAAGGGAAATCCAAATCAGTATTTATAGACATCAAAATCCAGCACTAAGCATTTTGCAGAGAGAAGGAAAACAAAGATTAGATTACCCAGATGAATGTTATTCGCAGTCAACAACTTCCACGCTCGCCAAGGAGCGTGCAAAGTCCCGCGGTCTCTCTGCCTGCTGAGCACTAAGCTACACGTGAGTGGTCCTACCTTCTGAAACCGCTCACGTTATTTTTGGGGTTACTTTCTTTAATCTTACTGAATCCAAACTCCAATTCCATTTCTTGAGAGCCATCCTCAAAACAAATACCGAGGTAATACCAATCAGCCTGTGACTAGATGTGAAAATAGAGCTGTCTCAGCACAGAGTCCCACAGACAGAGCACAGATTTTCTCTGTCTCCACCTCCCACTTGCAGCACAAGTACAGTTTTCATGCCTTTGTCAGAAGTGCCAATCTGGGGAAGTTGCGATGCACAAGCAAGGATAGGAGCGATGAATTAGCTTGACAACGCGCATTTCTGACAATAAATCTCTTAAGACTTTCATCCATAAGGTTTCCTTCTGCGTGGTCCAGGTTAGGGGTGAGTGTGCTTGGGGTATCCAGCAGTGCACGATGCGTGTTTCAGCTCAGCTCTCTCTCCGATGCATATCTGCTTTGCAAAGGCAAATCCCCGCTGCACAGAACGGACAAAGTGAACTCGGCTGCACGGGGAAATGGATCTGGAACTGCATTCAGAGGCAGTGATTTATACATAAATTATAAAGTGTGTCAATTCCGGACTCCCATTTAGATGGAGTTTGTCAGCCCTAGCTCTGGAACATGTATCACCTGCAGAAACCATCCGGAAAACCCAAGAGGCTGCTCTAAACCCCAATGCGTGAAAGGCCCCAAACCAGGATTTAATGGATTAGTAAGGCTGAAAAGGACCATCATAATCATCTGGTTTTGTTTCCTATGTAACACAGCTGAAGAACTTCACCCACTCATTTCGGCATCAAACCCATAACTCCTGCTGAAGCTATTGCATATCTTTAGAAAGACACTCACTCTTGATTTAGAGACTGAAAGTAATGCTAAATCTGCCGCATTCCTAAGCCAACTGTTCCAGCCGTTAAATACTCTTGCTATTAAAAAGGCACACTTCCAGGCCAATTTTATCTAGCTTCAGCTTCCTACAGTCAGATCCTGCTATGTCCTTCCTCGCTGTAGTAAGGAGCAGATTACAGTCAGGTTTAAGTTGTGGGGACTGTCCTGTGAATCACTACACGCTTTCCCTTCTTGGGTAGTCTTGGAAATACATCACCTGAGAAGATTTATGAATGGACAAATTCATTGAAAACATCATTTGCAAGAGAATAACCAGAATAAGCTCCCTCTCTTCTGATGAAGAACTTCTGTGCATTTTTGTGTGAGGGTCCGTGTTTTATTTTGCTTTTAATCTGGTGACTCTGACACGATACGGACAAAGAGACACAGGTAAATACGTGTCGCACTTCGAGCTCTCCCTTAGCACATTAGTCGAGGCGTAATTCTGTGCATCAAAGCAGCAGTCTGTGTCACATCCAGCGCAGACACTGAACAATGTCCCTTTAGAAAGGGCAGAGGGTGAGAGTAGCTTTATGACACTATTGATTTATTCTGTGCCTGCAGTTAAAAACTATACCCAGACAGACAATAAAAATAACTGCTCTAACCATATAACAGCTTCCTGCTACTAAAATGGATTTTACACTTAAAGTCATGGAGGGCTTTTCTTTCTTTCTTTTTTAAGTCTCAATTATGATTTTTTTCTGAATAAATGGAAATGAGAAATCGTCAGAACTGGTTTAGTCTTGATGCTGTCCTTTTTTCGGCTATCCTCAGTGTTTAAAAAGGCTGGGATTATTTTCCTGTTGCAAAGTTGTGTTGTAAATGCACTAGTAGGCACGATAACCTGGTATTAATCAGACCAGATAGTTTGGTGCACAATTCCTACATGAAGAAATAAGCAGTGGGAGTGATAATCTGGAATGGATTTGCCATACAAAATAACATTGACTATGGCTTTTGCGGTCAACTGGATGACCTGGGATTGAGGTCTTGGCCTTAGATTTGAATGTTAAAATAATATCTAGAGCAACAGGATTATCTCCTAGAAAACCCGTTTTCACTCAAAGGACCCCGCGGATTTGCACGTTGAGATTTATGCAAGCTGCAAGCGCCTTGCTACATTGAAACCGGTGTCTCAAGCAAGTTGCTAGCAAGCTTCTACAGTAATTAGCAAGTTTCCATGATAAGAGGGAAGGAATCTTAAAAATTGAAGCCTTGTCTGACTTGGTGGACATGAATGGATCAATGAAATGTTTTAAGATCATATAACCCTTCCTTGAGGTCTTTACCAAAATCCCTGAAACTGCTGAAAAAAATCAAGAAGGTAGTGCAACAAGCCCATGAGTTAGCACCCATGCTGGCTGGAGAGGTCCTGTCTTTTTTTTTACCTATCCTGACCTGGTGTTAGCGTGGATTTTTGAGAGAAAGGCAGTGATTCAGACCAGGGAAATGATTGCTCTGAAACTTGGGCTTTTTTCAGGTATTTTGTCAGCTGGATCAGTTCTGTGCTCCAGTTCACCAGTTCACGCAGCAGCATTCATAGGCACAAAATACGGATAGTGAGGTGATATAAATGAGAGCACAAAGACAGAAGGACAAAAACCCAATCTATATATGAGGTAGCGTGAGACAGGATGAGGCCGTCAGGTAGAGTAAGGAGAGACGAACATCAGAGGCTGCTTCTCTACAGAATGGAGATGAGCAGCCTGCCTGCATGGGGTCAGATAGCACGAGGAGGAGTACGCTCTGCTGGGAAAAAAATAATCAGAAAAAGGAAAAGGAGGAGGAATCTGCTATTCAAGTGCCATTCCCTTTCCATAGGTTTTATGATTTGGGAGACATTTCCTGAATGACATATAATGTGAGATATTGTAATGTGGCCTCCTGTCCCTGGAGATGCTCTCGGAAATTAGATGGTTCCACCAGCAGGTTTTTTATGAAAGTGAGCAAACATTGTGATAAATGAGCCCAAACCTATGGAACTTTGGTGGGAAAGTCTTCACATCTGGCTGGGGGATTTTTCCCACTTACTTATGCTCTGTGACAAAGTTCAGATACATTAATTACCTTGGTTTAAAATTAAATTATTGAATACATCTGCAAGATATGTTTTTATTTTAACCTGTAAAACATACAAATAGGAATGTTTGCACAGAAAATGACCCCGTGGAAATCGTATGCTCTCCAGTCCAGGGAGAGAAGACAGAAGACTTTTTTCAGCTTTGCTTTCACATGTCCTTTTGGTGGTTCTGGCACTGGAAACCTTAACTTCATTTCTTGCACCGGGTGGCACTGTCTGGCAAAGTGCTCAGGTGGATGTGCACTGGAGACAGGGATCTTTTTTTGGTTTCTCTGATTTTCAGGTAATGGTCAGCAGACAATATCAAAGATGGAAGTTAAAATTTTGCCTTAAATTACAGGGTTGATTGATTGTTAATTTTCATCGTATTTTCAACTCATCTGGACAAACGAGGATCTGGCCCTTATATACTTTCTCCCTCACACAGGATTTGCAACATAATTTCAAGAGTACAATTTCCCGATGAATCATTCCTCTCTGGTACTTATACTTCACTTTCATTTTTATTACTTTTTGTGAGCATGGTTATTTTATATCCTTTCAATCATCAGCCTCTTCTGAGGGCCCCAAATGTTTGACCAATTTTAAACCAACAGGATTATACAGCTCAGCTAGCAGCCCAGTGAGCTGCTCCCCGACGTGGTGCCACGGGACCCCTATGCAAAGACATCACGGATGGCTCCCTACAGCCAGCTGCATGGATGGCTGCTCTCCGTCTCCCTCCATTGCTGCATGGCTCAAGAGCAGTTTAGACAGGACCCATCTTCACATGGGGGTTCATGACCCATCACAGCAAGTTGCACCAGGGCTTCATCAGCCTGGGGTGAAATCTTGACCTTTCTGGATGGGAAGCTTAACTGGGAGAAGAATTTCTCCCTGAAAGTCCTAACAGCTCTGCAATGTTGGAAAATATCCTTATGGGGGAGTGATCCCTTCTGGTGCCTTTCAAAGCCTGCTCTTCAGAGTAGCAGATATATTTATATTGGAGGTGGGTTGCTAAGCACAGTAACTACTATACAGGAGCTAGGCACAACAAACCAGCTCCCCAGGTTTGACTCTGTGCTCGAATACAGCTACGTGGGTGTAGATGGCTGCATTGCTCAATAACTGTGATAGAACCTAAATCCTGAGCAGGACATTAGTTAAGGTAGCTATGGCACCTGAGGGTTTGTGCTGTGAGGATGCTCAACAGGAGCTGGTCTTTCCTAGAAGTAATGAAGAGGCTGATGTGTTTCATCAGGAAAGGAAACCCTTCTTGATGTCTATTGGCACAGGTCAGAACACAGGATACGTCTTAGGTGATAAAGTAGATAATGGGTCATGAAACAGCCTGACTCAAAGGGGGAAAGGCCATGTGTCACCTGGTGTGTCCCTGCGTTATAGATTTACTGCACTTATGGAATGTGAGTGCTCAAAAACTTGTACCAGCATCAAATCCTTGAATTTGCATGGTTCTGAGATTTTGTGCTGTATCCAGGAGGTTGTTTCAACTTCGCTTCCTGGAGGATGGAGCAAATGTCTCATCCATTCCCCCTCCAATACTGGTGAAAGAGCAGCACAGGATCTGTATGTGCTGCATCTTTAAGCACTTCCAGCTGAAAGTTTAATTTGGGAAAGAAACGGGCTGAAGAGAACAAATAGGAGGTAAACCTGAAAGATCTGAGTGGATGTTACTGTTTGCAACTTAGCGAGCTGGTCTTTGAGAAATACTCTGTTCACTAGCTGGATGCCAATTGCCAAGCGATGCTATCAGTTGATTAAAACACAGCCTGCCAGCTTCCTGCTTGATAAAACTAAGTACAATCTGATTGGGGAATTCTCAAATCCATTACAGAATGACTAGTCCATCACTTAAATCAGTGTACACCATTTCACCATGAATCATCAACATACTTTGCTAATATATTTGCAGCAGCTAAACCCTGACAGTTCGTCAAAACGGTTCCTGAGTGCCGGATTCTGGGGGGGTGGGAAACGGCAGGAGCTTGGGACCACGAGGTTTTCCTGTTGTTCCCTGCTCAGCTGGGTGAAGGTCATTTCCTCTCCTCTCTCACACAGACCCTCAGCCTTGAAGATATGTCAGTGAGCTCCTAGAAACAACAGCCAGCCCTACAATGAGCCCTCTCCTGCATGGCCACACCGACCAGGCAAGATCCCTCCCCAAAGAGAGGTGCTGCTCACTACACTTGCCTCTTTGGAGGTAAGCGAGGTGATCCCGCGTTGCAGAGGAAAAAAGTGCCATGAACTATCACAAATCAGCCTTGCGCTTTATTTCTTCCGCATGCTGTAACACAAAAACCCAGGGCTGCAGAGCCAGGCTAGCATTCCTGCAGCGGAAGGAAGGGGCATGCTGCCAACGCATTAAGGATAATCCGCTAGCTGGTTGGGGTGTTTAAAAAAAGCCCTCTTTTGTTGGCTCTTTGGAGGGTTTTTTATCTGCTGAGTTGGAGGGGCGTGCCCAACTCCAGACATACATCGGTGTTTGCACATCAGCTGCAATGTATTCTTGGTCATCCCAATGTGATAGATGGACGTGTTGCTCGATGAATTGCTGTGGGACTCTTGCTAGCTAAATAACAACACTGATACAGCAGAAGAACAAGTCAACCCCAGCAGAAATATAAAGTCTTCATGCCTTAACAGAAATAAGATCTTAGGGAGGGGAACAAACTGACGCAAAACGTTCTAGAGAAAGTGAGCAAATGCAATGAAATTTGGAGGCCATTTATTATTGATCACCTAAGCAGCAGATGATAATGAAATGGTGAGGTCAGAAAGATAATAAACTCCAATCACAGGAATTCTCAGGTAATGCTTTGGTAGCCAGTGTTATCCTCCAACTCCACCATTCCCCATCTGTATCCTTTTACCTCCTTTCTCCTCCACGCCCCTCCTTCGGTTCTCCCTCCCTGTTCTTTTCTTGTTGCAATTAAACATTGCAAGATCTACTCGAGAAACATACAGATAATACAACACTTCTATGGAAAATGCCAACACAAATTCTTATCTGGTGTAAAGTCAGTGTAACTCCATCTCTGGTCTCAATACATTTTATTTACAAGAAAATGCATAAGCAGGAGACAAATATCTACTGTTTGCACAGTTTCAGAAACATAAACTGAAATGTAAGGGGTAGTTTGTGCTCCCCCTTAAACTGCTGAGAGTCTGGGAAGTCTCTCCAGAAGTGAGACTGACTCGGAATAGGTGTAATAAAGCAGAGATTCACAGGCACAGTTTCTTCATTTAAACTAACACAAAGCGAGAGGACAAAGAGGCTCCCAAAATTCTGCCCTTGTGGTTCAAATTTGAATATATGCTTTTTGAAGCTGGCCAAGCAACTCAAATTAAGCCTCATGTAATTACGTTCCAGAAAGCAGTCCTGGGAAAGTTAGCAGGCTGAAAAAGTTATGGCAAAGCAGATATATTGAATTTTTTTGTGCCATTCCTATCACATCAGAAGTCCGCAAAGAGGAAATTTAGGGTAAGTCAAGAGTTTTCAGTCTCTGGTGTGCAGACCCCAGAGGTCCATGGACTAAACCAAAGAAGCAGCTGGCTGGGTGGTGTGTTCCCACCTGAAGATCTCTTCAAGCTTTCTGTACAGGACTGTGATACTTCCCCAAAGTCTCCATCCTCAAGAACGCCGCCTTCATCTTCCCAAATGCATGTGGCATTGGTCTCTGTTCCTTACACCCACCAGCAGTCCTGGCTTACCTCCTGCTGTGAAGAAACTTTTGGCCTCCTCAAGGTGCAGGTTTATAAGCAGTATGATCTCCTCTGCGTCCAGGCATCACCACTCCAGGTCTTCTGGGAGACTAAGGTTGGAAATTGGAAAAGGGATCACAAAAAGTGACAAACGTAGAAGAAAAAAGGACAAGAAGAAAAGGAGGAACAGCTACAAAAGATGGGGCAGTTAATAAACAGAAAGGATAACGAACCAGGAGAAGTCTTGGTGGAAGAAAGAGGAGCAGCAGTCACAAGAGCTGCCAGTCACCAGCAAAAAGGGTGTCACATAACGCATTTGACCATCCCTATAGCACAAGCTCCACTCCAAGCTGGCATGGGAGCTCTGGGCAGTTTGACAACCTTCCTCTTGCAAAGCAGGGTTCCATACACCCTGAAGGACTTTGCGGTAGTGTGGCTGACCCCTTGGATCAGAGCTGAATGTCCCACCAAGCCGTGGCTTGCTTTTGGAGAGAGCTCCCTGCTGGGTCTCCTCTGAAGGAATCTGTGTGCACCGAAGCTGCTCTGCAGCTGGACTGGTGCCCAAGAAATGGAGACAACCAGGGGATTACTGCAAAACCACCCCAGGCTCCAAGCTGAGACACTAGTGTAGACAGAGCTGAAGCATAACCCAAGAGAAACAAGGCTACTGTCAGTCGCCTTAAATTCACTAAATATACCTGGGGAGAAAGCGTAGGGGATTTGTAACAGAAAAAATGTTGAAAACCACCAGAAGCTTTTTGTAACCCTCTGCTATTTTACTAGGTCATACTGTACCTTCAACATTTCCACAAACTTCAGCTAACATCAGTCAGATCTCTACTTAATGAACAGTGAAACACATGGTTTGCCCAATGATGACTAAATTACTCGGGAAGAACTACAATTGATAAGACAACGATTTATGGACCTATTGTTTTCTAGGTTCTCGTAAATAATCCTAATTGGTGTTAATCATCCACCCTCTGCTTTGTGTTATCACCAAGCAAAGTACACTTCCTAAAGTAGCTATTTAGGGGCATAATCCTTCTGAAAGGCAAGACAGCTATTGACTTCAACAGGATCTGGATTAAGGCGCTCAAACAGAGGAAAGCGACTCTGGAATATGAGCAAAACACGTCACGCTGTCTGTCCACGCCTGCATTGAAAAGTTTCTTTTCAATATGCTCATGGTAAATTCAGTGAATTACAGTAATCCCTTCCGCATGGGCTTCTTGCAGTGACTCTTCAGTCTTTCTACCGGCTCAAAAATGCACCACACGGGATCTAAATTACTGCCAGTTTGCAGTTCCTGCCCGCATCCCCTTGCGACGGGCTGGCGGTGTCATATCTGAGAAAGACTGCTTTGGAACAGCAGACACCTGCACCAGGACTTGGTGTCTTTCTGTCTCTGATTTTATTGTTATCCTGAAAAAGCACTTTGATCTTTTGGTGCTTCACTATTTGTCACACCGTACCCTTGTCAGGAGGGAACCACGGAACTCAAGACCTCCTTGCTTGCCGGTTTTAGGTGTAAGGTTTGGTGGGTTCAGTTCTAGCATACAGATGAGCTCACTTGACCTTAACAGGTCTGCACTTTAAATAACGCTTAAATAGCATTCTAGAGGGTACAGTCGCATGCCGCTTGCTTACGGAAACTACAAGGTAACCAGACAGCTTTTCAATCCGTGTATCAGAGAAAGAGATTTACACATAAAAGGGTGAATTATTTTGATTTGTAGTTTTCAAGCCACTACGCATTCTCCAACATAAATGCTCCCTTGTCTCTGGTTTCTGATAGTTCATATCAGGTTCAGTGGCCTACGTTTTCAAAAGTGCTAATTTTGGAGGCCAGTATTTCTCAGTGCCAACCCAAGGTGCCTTAAAGAGACCAGATATTGCTAAGATACTGTGTATCTTTGGAAAATGGGGCCATATTAGCATCTCTCAAACTAGACACCCCAAAGTGACAGCATGTAAAATCATCAGGGGTGGGTTTGCCGGAGGAATAAAGCTCTTGCCCCCACCACACCATCCCTTCCACTGCGCTGTTCACGCCGGTCCTCACAGCATCATCCCTCCATCACCATTAAAGGTCCCTGCAGAGTCAACATTACCAGTCCTTTTTGACATTCTCAACCACCGAACATCCTACATAACCTATAAAAAGAGCTCATTTCCTTAGCTATTTCATCTTTTAAATAGCTATCAGAGAAAAGTCTCCTACAGCCTGAGTCTGGGTAGTAAAATCTAGCTATATGGTATTTGAGGGAGAGGAGGGGAGAAACCCTATCCCATTATCTGCATTATCCCGTTACCCTTGGACGTCTTCCATGTACTTGGAGGAGCAATGCCCCATTCTTGAGGCTTCACATTGCAGCCACTGCCTTTTTGGCAGAAGAAGGGTGGATGTGGCTCCCTTCAAAGTCAATCAATGTCACTTCTTTAATCAATCTAGAAGGTCACCACTGTACTTCCATCACAAAGAGTTGGGTACAATTCTCGCTGAGTCCTAAATGTTTATGGGGGACTCAGGTTGCAATGGGTGTTGAAAAAAGTCTTTTCTGGTCCTGACCTCAGCACATCTTCTATTCCTAGGTCCTTTGTAAGAGTTTAAGATCAAATAAGAATTATGTCCAGGTCTCTGGGATACAATGATGCAGAAGTATGTATAATGAAACCCCAAGTTACACAGAACTGACTTAGTTTTGTGTTTCATTATGGCTTTGAACACATCCAGTTTTGCTGAAAGGTTCAGAAAGCTGAGGGAGCTTTTGTATGAAGGCAGGTCACATTTTGAGCAAGCTTACAATGATTCTGAGTTTCACATCATAATCATCTACGAAATTTCATTGTTCAGCTGGGATGTCTGTTAGTGGCCACAGAACAGAAATTTACTGCATTTCAAGGAACTGTGGCTAGGAGGGAGGATCAGAGCAAGGCATGTGTGAAAACCATTCAAACTTGAAGTCAGGACCCCTCGTATAAACAAACCTATCGATACAAAATGCTGAGTCTGTTAAGCCAGAAAATTCTCCCCCCCCCAGGTTGGAGTCATTTCATTACCACTTTGGCACAACTGGAACAGGATCCAAAGCCCACTGAAGTCAAGGGTAGAATTTCCATTGATTTCCAAGGAGTCTGGATCGGATCCTAGATCACATTGTCACACTGCAGCAAAACCCATCCGTGTTGCAGTGTACCCACCTGCTCTCTAAAGTCTCGGCTCTAGCCGTTCAAATTCATTGCAGGTACAATTTAGGTTATTCCAGCATTCACTTGGTGCAATGCTAAATAAATACTGTTTTATCAAAATCAGCAATGCTGAATACCGCTCCTCGTTAGTAAATTAGGCCAACTAATGAACACTTTTTCTTAAGAGGATTTGTCTGCTTAAATCAAAACCAAGTGTCAGAAATCCTTATTCTATCAATCAGACCGGTGCCCTCCTGCACCAGCTGTAGACTAGGGCTGGCTAAACACATATGGAAAAAGTGAATGAGGACCTCACAATATTTTTTAATGAGGCACTTAGGCTTCTTTTACAACTGAGAACAATTCAACATAATCTGGTCAGGCAAGGGATCAGCAGCTTCTGTGTACACAAGAAAGAAAGAAGGGAAGAAGGAAAGAAAAAAGGAAGGCAGGCAAGAAGGGAGGAAGGAAGAAAGGAGGCGAGGAAGACCCTGTGTTTCATTTGCTAATACTTCATGTTGACAAGTCACAAAAACACGAAAACCTTCTTTAACCTCTTGCCTCCTCTTGACAAAATCATCCACCTACAAATTAAAATCATCTCCAGACATTGCCTGATTACTTTCTTAGGCAGTTCTGTAACGTAAATTGTTGCGTGCACGCAGAAATTATTTTAAAAATAAGATATGGAGACTTTTTTTTCTCTGCAAACCAAAACAGAAGTCTATATCCAAAAGGAATTCCTGGGAAGAACAAATAATCCTCTGGAGCTGGTACTAGAGTAGGTGCCCTAAACAAACCTACAGAAGGAGCATAATGAGGCAATGATTTATTGCGTGCAATGCAACTCTCACCGCTGTGCAGCGTGTTGTAAGAACCAGTAAAAGGGAGAGGCAATAACCATACAGCCTCCTCCTCCTCCTCATGTTTCTGGGTATTACCTGCTCTGGATACGACTGCATGACACTGAAACGGGGCAGCAGCCACCCTGAGCTGCAGGATTGGAAAATGATCTTCAGGCTGCAACATTTCATCTTGTGCTTAAAGCTTCACCATCTCCCCCTACCTAAAAAAACATTAAAAATCTATATTTGGATACTCTGAAGCTTTGCACAAATACGAAATGTCATTTGTGTTGGATGTGTTATTGCTCTATTTGCACAAAAAGGATTTTCAAGAATGTTTCCATCAGTAGGTGGAATCCTGGATCTTCCAAAGTCAATGGTAAAACTCCCCTCGGTTTCAAAAGGGGCAGCATTTCACCATTCTATTTTAAATGCATTAGGGACTAAATACGGATAGCAAATTCTGCACACACAGAAATATTTGTAAGAAAATCTTGGTCCTAAAGAATTACAATCAATCAAATGAGGAGCAGAAACATGCAATGTAACCGGTATTGCACCAATCAATACAGATCAACATGAGTCTGATCCTAACTGGGTTGTATTTGCAATTAGCTGTGCTTTTTTGCAATTTAAAATTCATTTGGGTTCTCGTAACGACTGGTGGGTTGCTTGCAGTTCTGCCCAAGTTCCTCCCAATTTCTCCAATTTAAGAATACAAAAAATTCTCCACAACTAAGAATTAGTCTTCAAATGCGTTTGGTGAGTTATTTATAATAAATAAACATGAAAAAAATTACCTGCAGACTACTTGTGCTCAACTTCCCCCCCCGCCCCAAAAGGCTAAATCAGTGAAATAAATTAATTGCTATGAATTATTCAACTCTACCTGTGGCAATGAAAAATAGCAAGAGCATTAGGTTTCTTCTTTGTGTACTAAGCCTCTAATTTATAGAGAATGCATATTAATAAAACACAGGATATTCATCAATATTCAAGTCACTGGCTGCCTGGCTATTTAATCTAAAATTACCAGCTAGCTCAAAACTCTTACTAGTTAATCATGCAATCTAAGCCATTCTGATATTGATGGTTAACATTAATTGCCCAACTGCCATTTATAAAATCCTCTCCTACATCCTTCCTCTGCGTAGCAGAGAACCCTTTGACACGTTTAACTTTACGGACAAGCTGGAGGTGGCCAGCCCATCTGGGCTGTTCTTCAACCCAAAATGTTTGTTTGTTTGTTTGTTTGTTTCCCGTGAAAAGGATGTTGTCTTCCGCTGTGGTTTTGCATTTTGAACATTATCAGTAAAAAATGTTCTTCATTATGAAGACCTTTGGTAAGTTTCCCTACATCTGCAGATGTTCTGCAGGTGGCGAGAAGAACCAGCTGGTTTTCATTCCACTGTACAGAATATGTTGTCCTTTACAATGGAAGCAAAGGTGTTCAGATCAGGAAGGCCGAAACCACAATCGGTCTCAGCTGCCGACCATGAACTCCCTAAAAAGCCACCAACAGCAAATTTCCTCCCCAAAACCTACCTTCACGCTCCCAAGGGGATGGCTGGCATAGAGCACTGATACCTTCGGACGTTGCCAACGTATGCTGCATGACCGGCTCTGCACACATCGAGGTGCAACAGGAGAATTTGGGCAACATTTTCATGTGATACAACCTGGCCAAAATTTAGGCTCAAACTCCTGAAGTTTATCATACCAGTAAGAGGTGCTGATGAAGGGGATGTCAGGGACAGCTTCCTAAAGCAATGCACCGTAATGCCAAACCTGAGCCAGTCTTGATATTTAACACCTATAATTTTTCTCCATTCTTCTACTTTTCACTTTCTATTCACTTAATCAGATTAAAGCAAACAAAAAAACCCCAAACAAATGGAAACCCTTCAGTTGTTCTAACCAAAAAGCTAAGAAGCTGGAAGTTAACTGTAAATCAGCAAATCTGCAAAGAACCCACGGTCCTCACGGAAGCAGAAACTTCAAACTACAAACAGAGAGAGAGAGAGAGTCACGTAAATGCTACTGCATAATAAATAACAGAATTCTTAAAAACAACATTCTCAACCACGTTCAAATTATTATACCCTTGTTTCATTTAAGCTGAGACTGAAGAACCAAAGAGAAATTTTGCAAAACATATTTTTTGAGTAAAGGAAGTCCCTTTCTCTGTATGCAGACGTTCTCTGGAACAGAGAAAGAAATTTTCTGAGTTTTATCATTTTGCCCCTCGGGAATTCAGGCCCGACCAAGAAGTCAGCAAGTGTTTCTTCCCATTATTTGAGGGCTGCTAGTTAGCTATGACTGGTCAGGTAAGGCACGTGGTATTGCTTCTACTCCCCGATTGCTCTGCTGCAAAAGCACCCTCCTGGCCTTGAGACTTATGTAAGGGATCCCATCCATCACAGCCGTGTCAATAAGAACTTGAACCTGAGTGTTTGCAGAAAGCAAACACTAAGAGCGCAATAGCAGAGTCTACCCCAATTCATTTCGAAAGTCCAGTAAATATTTGTGAACCGTGTTTTGTAGCATTCGTACAGGTCCCATTGGCGATTAAACTCAGCTTCAAAACACACCGAGGCTCTCGGTGAATTCTGAGAGGTAACAACGCGCTGACAGCAAGGAGAAAACGATGACTGCAGAGTGAAACACAGCCTCGGAACGAGCAACGACTAAATAAACTTTCAGCATACCTCGGTAATTCTTTGTGGCATAAAAAGTGGCTTGGGCCCTGTCTGAACTGGGCTTTCACCTAAGTTAGAAAACCATGTTTAAATTAAATTTAAAGGCCATTCTTCTTAAAAGCACTTCTACAATGCTTTGGCTGGACAGTGTGTTTTTCTAACCAATGTTTACATAGTTTGACCCATTTTCACTTCTTTGCTTCAACTGAAACTATTAATTAAGGTATTTAAAAATTAAATGGAGTATATACCTCCTCTGGACTGGATCTCAGGCTTCATTTAATAGTTGGTTCTTGTGCTGAATTTGGCTGTGAGGGTGTGTGAATCTGTCTCCATTTGGAAATGAAGCCAAAATTACAAATATATTTCACACAGGCTACAAGATTGAGTAAAATGCTGAAGACATGCCCTGCTGTAATTGTTTTAATTGTTTGGAATATATCCCCACGATATTAAAAATTACGTCTGCAATAAACATGGTGACATGAGCCTGGTGTAACTCCCTGTCGAAAACGGTGTGCATCTTTAAATGGCGAGCTGGTGTTAGAGGCGTAAAACAAAGTTTGATTTTGTGAGCAAGAAAACATTCACACGTCGCATCTCTTGTGATTTATATGCCACAATCATGCTGGATTTTCAAGTGGGAAGGGTGCCTAGAAATTACTGAAAAAGGGTCATCTCTATTTTTCTATTTGCAACTAATATAATACAAGGCTTTCCACCGCAGAGGGGCCCAACGTGCACATCGATGTCTGATTTAGATTTTCCCATTGAACGGCTTTTCTGTATAGAAATCTCATGAAGACACACTGATCCTTTAAACTTCGGTGTTGATGCTGAAATTATGCTGTGTGTCAAAATTACATCAAACAACTGCACTTATTTCCACCAGAAAAATTTGATTATTTCACTCTCATTTACATTACTTTTTTCCTCGCTATAATGCTGACTTGGAAATTCCCTTAGGTCTGGACACCTCCAAGTAGACTTTTTCACCAGAAAGCAAGCTTTCATTATATTTCATAACTTTTTTTTCCTCTCCTTGATTTGAATGTTATAATTGGATTGGAGAGATATTTATTGTGAACTTCATGTTTTGCCAGGCTCCACGAGCGGCATCTTTTAATTTCTCTCTTTTCAATGAACCTTTTGACTTGATAAAAGTGGCTCTAAGGTATTTTTACAAAAGAGGCCAGCAGAGCCAGTTCATTTTAAACCCCCCTCTTTAAAGTATCTCATTTCCTTATTATTTCTTAATAGAGGCACTATCCTACAATGTCATAAAGAATGCCACAGTTGACTTCAGTGGGATCAGGATCACTCCCTACTGTAATTAGTTCTATATTTCAAAATATTAGAGGTCATTTTCTTCTTTTTTTCCCCATCTGAGAAAAGAAAACATTTGGAAAAAAAAAAGACTTTCAAGGGTGACTGTCAGTAGAATACTAAAAATAAGTTGCACGTATTCCAGTTGCTACAATTTATGCCTCTAATGAAATTTTCCTCTTCTCATTTACTGCAAATTTTTAATGTGAGCTTTTACAGCCATTGATTCAGTATCTTTAATCTTCCGCCAATATTAGCTAGAAGTGGAACTAACTAGGGAAAATCCATCTGGTTATAAAGCACACTGTCTATAAAGTTGTTCAGTTCATCCCAAACTACTTTTTTTTTCCCAGTGGGTCGGATAAGATAAAATTATAATATTTTGAAATACTGTTAATGCTATTCAGAGATTAATACACTTGTAATTAATAATAAGTTTAAAATATTATGACGCCTCTGGAGAAATCAAAGGTTCCAATGTCAATCACCCTGACTACCAGGGATGGGCTACATCCCACAGGGCCAGGTTCTGATGCTCTTAATTACGTTCAGTCGCAAAACCTACTCTCTGAGCCCAGTAGGTGAAATTCAGCCCCAGCCCAAACCAGGGAGGGAGCACATCATTTCCAGCTACTAATTTAGCCGGGATCTGTCAGGGTTTGCATGAGCAAAGGTCTGGGAGCCAGTCTCACAGGGAGAAAATAGCCAAGCGCCCACACCCCAGGTCATGGCCTCTCCGTCCTGCCCTTTGCCGAGGGCTCGCTGCAGGCTCCGCCGGCACCGCGGTCGCTGTTTTGCAAAGAGGGCTGTGCCGGTTCACCGGGAGATGTTGGGCTCCCTCCCCTGCCCCGAGCTCCTCTCCCCAGCCCCATAACCACTCCAGAGCAGACACCCTTTGTCCGCACGGTCTATTTATAAAACCCCACTTCCAAAAACGTGTTTCGGCTGGCATGGGTCAGCTTCACAACACCAATTACGGCAGCCAAGCTGCATGGCAGGAAGGTGCAGCACCCAAAAGCAATGGTCCAGGGCCAGTAACAACTTGACCCTGAGCAGCTATAGGCAGAGCAGCACGTCCGACCATGCCCTTCGAGCAGGGGAAAAACATACGCTTTTCCCTCATGATCATCATGTCAATGCTAAAAATATAAAGCATTGCAACCCTGCAAAGAGCTCAACTGTGCCTGGTGGACAGTCCCTTTAAAATCCATCGGTCTATAGTGCAGAATGAAATCCCGCACCCGCTGAAGTGAATGGAAAAACTCTCCTGCCCTGTGGGGTGCCAGGAGTTCCTTCCCAGGGCAGGAAAGTTAAGGACATGTGCAAGACGCTGGCAGGACGAGGGACCTATTTTTGGACACTGTCTATGCTAGGTATTTCTACGGATCCTGTTAACACTGTACCAGAACACGTGGGAATCATTCATGCATTTACTAATCACGAACCGAAAAAGGAAGATTGCCCAAATTCCCTGGACGAGGAACAGGAGCAAAGGTGGGTCTGTCTGCCCGGCTGCTGCTCCTGCATTCGGGCTCCGGCTGGGGCACAGGTACGCCACGCAGCCTGCGGCGGCAGGGCGCGGGGATGCAGACCCTGCGCCACCTCCTCTGCCTTTTTCATGCCCGGGCATTTACCCTTCCCACAGCCTCCGCATCTGCAGTAACGGGCGAGCCCCCACGGAGCACCCGCCTGGGTTTCTGCAGCCACCACGCGTGGACGGGCGCTTGCGCGTCCTCACAGGAAAGCAGCATGCACCCCCGCAGCACGCTGCTGCTGAAACCCAAGTCGTGCACTTCCCACCCCCGTTACTTCTCATCAAACGTAATTTCACGGCTGGGATGCAGAAGAAGGTCCTGCCAGGAAAAGATTGGTTAGTTCACACGTTTCCAGGGCTTTATCCAGCAGCCTGTGCCAGCCTCCCGGACACAAAGCTCACTGCTGCTTCCTACAACGGATTAAAATGTTCCCTCCACGCTGGCCAGCGTGGACTGGAGCAGGAGCGGTGAGCAGCCTGCACGGCCACGGACACGACTCGGCACACGCAGTACCCCAGCCATGCGCAGCCATCATCACCACCCGGGCTGGGCACAGCGGAGACTTAGGGGCTATGAGCACGTGCGTCTTTTCTCCTCCATCTCATCTATATCTGGCACAGGGAAGGAGTGCGATCTCATGACAGTGTGAGAAAAAGTCTCTATTTATTCTGTCTGGAAGGGCGTTGCGTGCAGTGAAAGCCTCTCAGCCCGCATGCGTGCTCAGAGGAGACATCGCTTGGGGTGCTGACAGATGAGCCCCGGTGGGTCCCCCCTGCCGCAGGTGGTTACCCCCACGCCACAGCCAGCAGAAGGAGGCATGCCTTCACATCCACCACTTCAGCCCTAAGTCCAGCATCCTAATGCTGCCCGCGAAAAGTCGGTGCCGAATTTTGGCGGGCCGGAGGTGCGGGTACACGCTCCCTTCTGCTGACTCGGCCAAGCTCGGGGGCCCCTTGGGGCCGGCGGTGGCGGGGGCACTTCTGTCAGCGCTCTGCGGAAACAAGTTAATTGACATATGCTAACACGCTGTTAAACATAACACAGTCGTGTTTAAAAATACGCTAGCTAGTCGGATCAAATGCATTTTTAAACACGCCTGCTTTTTTTTCCAAAAAGGAAGAGGTTTCGGTTAACATGTGCTAGTAAAAACATTTTTGAACACGGTAGAGACGCAGGAGATGTGAAAGCTATGGCAAGTGTCCTTTGGCCAAGCAGAGCCTGCAGGGAAAGTTGACTTAAAAAACAGGTTTTCCCTGATAACGTTAATTTGTTTACATTGTCCAGTTCACAGGATTTCAACACCAACACACAGGAAAATGTTTATGCGCAGCATAATACCCATGTCATCCATCCACAAGGTTTATAAATTCGGCCCTAAGGCACTACAGCAATAAACACCATCATCATGTAATACGATAATAACAACTAACTCCCCAAAAGCATTACAGCCCTTCCTGTCAATACAGGTATCTCTTCAATGACATGTTAAAACCGAGAGCAGAATTAAAACCAGGACGTAGCTTTGTGTCTTTAGTGATAGTTGTAATATACATCCAGGGAGAGGACTACTCCCTTCAACTGCAAGGAAGCCAGTTTCCGACTCTGTAAAGTCCTACCGCTGGAAAACACATGAACCCTTTCTCTTTGCATGTTCTTCTGCTGCTGGCTGGTCCTCCGGTTCTGCTCAGCCTAAGAATTCACCTACAATAGCTTTTTCTTTCTAGTTTGAAGCCAGGATCCTCAACGATACGATCGTTTCCAGCGAAGCTCTTCACACCATCACCGGCCAGCGAGTGTGATTTTGGCTGGTGGACAAAGTAGCAAGTGCAAGAGAACACTAAAAGACAAAAGAGACTGCTTCCATGCGACCGTAACGTGGGACAGCAAATGGAAAATGGCATAGCAAAATCTAGGTCAGTGAAAAGCTTACTTGTCTGAAGAGACAATAAGCAGAATTGCCTCTAAATATAACAAATACTTACTCAGGTTTTTACCAAAAGCATTGAGGGTTCTTTAAACAATATTGCCGGGGCCTGATTTGTAAACCTGCATGCCCAAATATCACAGTCCAAAATGAAGTCGAGACTCAAAACCGAAACCATACATCAACTGCCTGGCAATGAAGGTACACGAATATACGCTGCGATTGTCCTCCGCCGGTGCCCAATGCAGCTGGAACTGCGGCGTTGCACGAGGGGTTCCAAATCAGGCTTTGGGGACGAAGTGCAGAGCCAAGACCCATCGCTGTGCTGAAATCACGGGGGCTACGGGGAGTTTGCACCAATACTGCTAAGAGCTGACAGCGCTGTTAGAGCAAGTGGGGCTTTTTAAGGTTTACACTGTATTTGTGTGAAGGGTTTAAAGCACAGGAGAAATTAAGACACAGACGACTATGGAGAAGAAAGGAACCTGAGGGACACTTCAAAGCAAGCCTGTCGCTGCCGAGCTGCCTGGGTCAGGGGCTCCCCAGCTCCAAGCGCTGCTGCCGAATGCGACGGCAACCTCTGAGCTCGGGATGCCTGTCCGGGGGCTTGACCCCAGGCTGATGGGCATGTCGTTGCAGAGCTTGGGCTGAGATGTGCTGCAACCCGATGCCATGCCCTCGTACACCCACGAGACGCGGAAGGTGAAGGAAGGCTGAGGCTGGAGCTTAGAGGAGGTTGAACATGTTCCCTCAGCAGTAACTGCTACCGGGAAGAGAAAGGAGAAAAAAGAAAGGAAAAAGCCCAGGTTGAACATTTATTCCGGGCTCCTGCCCTTCCTGCACTCCTTCCTTCCACTAGTTCTGGGACTACCTGCATAAGAGGAGGTCAGAGGGCTGCCCTGACCGCCCCTGCCCCAGGGCAAATGCTCCTGGTGAGAGGATCTGGTGAAAATCTGTAAGATCCTCTGGCCGTGCTCTTCACTGAAGGAGATGATATTATCAGATTTTTAAAAAAGAGCAAGCGAGAGAAAAGCCTGCCAGCTTATGAACTTCCTCGATCTGAAGCTCCACAAATTCTTTCCATGGTTTTGGTACAGCACCTTATGTGCAGGGTGGAAGGGGAAGCTATTGAGTGTTGAATTACAGAGGGGAAAAACATCTCAAATTCCTTTCTATTTATACTCACAACTTTTCCAAATCATTATACACAAATCCCCTCGCCTCAGCTGAACTGCTCACGGGTTACAGGGCCAAGAAAGAGGTGGAGCCTTCATAGCTTGCGCTAAGCCTTTCAGAAACTTGGAGAAAGTTCCCAAAAAATGAAAGCAACAAAAACTACCATGCCAGGCAGAGAAGATCTAACCTCTACAGTGCCCCACAAGCACCGAATTAATATACAAGACGGTAGGAGGTTGCTTTCGTAACAGGGAGCATAGGTTGCTCATTTGTGAGAAGTTTTCTGGGACTACCTTCATTGTTAAGCTGAGGCTGACACCGGGTACAGAGAGACAGAAATTTGACAAAAGCATTGAGCGTTTGGGGGTATTTGAGAAAAAAATCTATTCTGGTAGTCCAGACACTAGGCTGGGACTTGTTAAGTTGTGAACTTGTTAAATTCCTACTCCATCAACGGCTTCCCGCATGACAAGAAAACAAAGCCTATTTCTGCCGGTACAAATTCTCCTTGACTTTAACAGACACCGCGGCCTTTGTGTTTCAGCTCCTCACCCATAAAGCCGTTTGACGACTGCTTCCCCATCCCGTCACACGAGCTCCACTGAACACCCTTGCGATGCATCAGTACGCCACCGGGCAGAGAGGGGCTTTAAGCTTAGGGGACAGGTCAGATTTTAGTCTCCTTGTAATTATTTATGGTGGTTGCCTGTTTTGTTCATTGTTTTTAGCCCAAACAGTGGATTAAATTAGGAGCACCCATTTTTACTGCTGTTTCTGGTCTATTTTCACTTCACGGCTTTCAAGTTTTAGTAAAGTGCTCTTATTTTTGGATTTCCAACACTGAACAGGGCAATACAGGCATTAAAGTAAGAAACAGGCTAATTGGACTTTATAATAAATGTAAAAGTTATGAGAACTCCCTAATCACATGAGATTTGGAGCCTCCCATCTCTACCCTAATTAAAAATCTCAGTCCTATATGATTTAGCATGAGGTTCACCAATACAGCTCACAAGTACGATGTGCAAGAACAAAGCACCCCCTGGGCTTCTCCGGAGGGACTCATGACACCTTACACAAGCAAATTTAAGGTCTTAAATCACAACCATATATCTTGATTTCACAAGCAGAAGCCAGGAAACTCCACCAGCAGAAACAGGGATGTGGACTCCAGGACTGTATCTGGGCTCCAAGAATGACTTGTGAGATCCTCAAGAGGACTAAATGGAAACACCACATGGGGTGCTCCAGAAGGGTGGTTTTTGGCCTCGTATCTTCTGAGGAAATCCCTGGAGGGTGATGCACATACCCCACAGCCCACCAAACTCTTCCCAGACTATCCACTGCCCCAAAAAGTCTGCGGACAAGAGGAGCATTGATGGCCAGGGAGCTGGCTGCTCTCCCACCTTCTCCATGAGGGAGGGACGGATCCAGGGTCACGTCTTCGCTGCTGTGCACAAGTCACCGATGGAGCCAGCAGGGTTCAATGAGATGTGCAGCCATCGTACTCTGTTATGGTTATCTACACCCGAGTGCTTTTTAAATATGAACTGCTGAGTTACCCAAAAAGCACCTTAGCCAATATGCTCTCAGATTTCCAAACGATAGCCCTTAAAAACAGAGTGGTGACTGTTTCGCCCCCTTTAAACAAGTAACTCCAACATTACTAGAGGTCTGGAGCCTTTTGTGCTGAGCTTCGACCTGCAGCAGTATTTCCCTGCTAGAAAAAAGCAGGCTGGAGTTGGTGACATAACACCAAATATACAGATGGGACCACGCTATAATTAGCAAGGGAATGTCATTCCTGCCATCTTTGCTTCGTTTGTAACTGTGCCTGTAAGCTCTGGGGAATGGTGTGCATTTCACACAGTCTGCACAAGAACGAGGATTGCCAACTGTCCCAGTTCTGGTGGGATACCCTTGGTCCTCTGCCCCGAGGCTTGCACAGATGCCAGCGGCGCTGTGGGGCAGCGATGCCCCTCACCGTGCCACCGCCAGGACCCCTGGCCCCGGGCAGAGGGGAGGGATTTCTCTGCACGGCAGCAACAGCTCGGCTCCCTCTAAAACACCATGTGCTCCCACCCAGAGGAGTGTTGCCCGTTGCTCTTGACCGGCTCCTTCACACGCACCCAAAATCATCCTTTTGCCTATCATCGAGCCAAACCACAGCCTGGACCTAACAAGAGAGGCCGATAACCCTGTTCCCCTTCGCGCTCAGCTTGCTCCCAGGAGGGAGAGGATTTATTCAGCGCAAATACAGGGATTTTCACCGGAGCTGTGCTTTTCAGCATGCAACCACTATTTTTACATCTCTCTATTGGTTCCAGTAAAACACCAAATCAATGCTTAAGGTTTTACTGCTTACTTTAAACGTGCTCAATAATATAAGTCCAGTTGTCTTTTAAAGACTTTGTCATCCTCTGCAGGCACTTAGATGAAAAATTTACTGTCGTTTCTGCTCTGTCTATGGAATCAAGTGACTTTGTTCGGCTTTTCACCAGGCTGCACAAACTGGTGAAACCAGCCAAGGGAACAAACAAACCCATAATGTAATATGTTCCTTGTCTTAATGCGCAAAGTTCAAATCAGCTTATTCAAGAAGGTTAATTCATCCTATTGAGTCCAAAGGGACCTTGCCTCTGAAGATCTCAAAACATGTTAGGAACATTAAATTGCACAGATTTTTAACCCTGGGGATTTTAAGTAGAACAGACCCCTGCGATCATCTCATCAGTTCCTCCTTCATGACAAATAAATAATTATCCTGTGTATTTCTTGCACAAACCCTAAATTTTGAGATAAAGTAGAACATATTTTTCTGGTAAGTGCTTAAGCCTTGATGAAAAACTTCAAATGATGGCGAATGCGCTACATCCCTAGATAAGACTCCCCAGTTTTTCATTCTCTTTGCCATAAAAAACCCATCTCCACAAGTCCTCCTGCAGTGCCGTCATATGGGTAAACTGAGGCCTGGAGGAGTCAGGACTTCCCTAAGGTTACACAATCATAGAATCACGGAATCATAGAATGCTTTGGGTTGGAAGGGACCTTTAGAGGTCATCTAGTCCAACCTCCCTGCAGTGAGCAGGGACATCATCAACCAGATCAGGTTGCTCAGAGCCCCGTCCAACCTGACCTTAAAGGTTTCTAGGGATGGGGCCTCCACTTACACAATGATGAAGTTCATTTTCCCACCGTTATTTTCAGCTCATTGAAGCTCAGGCTGCTGCTGAAAGGGCCTTCTGTTGTGCGCTGCCTGTCCCTGCCTGCACCTTCCCACCGCCCCCAGCCCGCATCCCTGCTCCCCCCCCGCGCAGCCCTTGCAGGCAGTCCCACGCGAGGGGGAGGCACCCCCACCGCTCCCAGCACCCGCCTGCACCCACGGGGGCCGAAAGCACCTGCAAGGATGCACGAAAGCACCTGCAAGGATCCACAAAAGCACCTGCAAGGATCCACAAAAGCACCTGCAAGGATGCTCTACATGGCACCGGCAAGCTCAGAGCCCTGGAGTCCTGCCTGGGCTGTGATGGAGGAGCAAGGCAGCTCCTGCTGCGAGCTAGAGCCGGCATCCAGGAGCCTGGAGACCCGGGGTCTGCTTGCAGCTCTGCCACTGAGTTTTTGCAGATCTGTAGGGAAATCACTGATTTCCCCAGGATTTCCCTATAAATTTGACAGAGTGCCTTGAGATTCCCCAAGGAAAGGTACTGTTGAAGTACAAAGCTTAATTATGATTGTTATAATATAGTCATGCCACTAATTCCCACTAAGAACCGCAAATCGCTCCCATTCGACTCCTCCATCCCCCAAGCTTGTCAGTGCGGGTGGACAATTAATTCCCCAAAAAGAATATATTAAACACATGTGAAATCTTTTCTATTCGCAGGACATCTACGAGCAGATTGCAGTTTCCCTCAAACATATTTGTGATTTGAATGCACCAAGTGATGTATTTCCATACAATTTTTTTAACAGCTTGACAGAATCTCTTCAAAATTCAAGTTGTGACTGGCCAAATAAATCTTGCAACATCCTTCCTATGCCTGTGATCAACCAAATTCTTCTACCATGTACAAATTTAAAATTCATTTTCTATAAAGCTTGCATAGTTGTCTTTAGAAATCACATTGAATGAGCTGCTCCCCCCCCCCCCCCCAGTTAAATTTAGTCATTTTGAAATCCACAGGAAGCAATCTCAGGAGGAGTGTAGAAGGCTGAGGTGAGTTCATTGAAAACCTCAAATGAATTAAAATACATTGGAAATACGTTGCATTTTTGCCCTGTAATAAACCCCAGGGCTGCCACAAGAAATGCATCAGCCTCTCTCAGCCAAGCTAAGCAGCAACAACTGCGACTTTCCATAAGCCTAGGGGTTAATGACGCCCATGCCATAAGGGTTAAAGGATAAATTCAGCTCTACGGCCACCGCTTAGGGAGCATCTGAAGGGTGGCTCAATATCCCACCTACAAAAATCATCCCCCGTGTTGTCAGCTCTGCAGGCAGAACAAGGAGTGCCGAGATCTCTTTGTGTAATATTAGGTCTGAAAAAAATTACGAGTTGTGATGAAATTAAAGACATCCACATTTTTAGCCATTCTCTGCTGATAAAGGCTCTATTATTACCATTTACAAAGGGGAAACACAGCCAATTATAAGCTACTTCTGGCACATGCCAGGCCCCAGCAGAAGATAAGCCAACATAGCAGAGCTTGCAGCTGGAAGCCCAGAAACCTGAAAATGAGCTGACTCATGGAAATATTCTCATATAAAATATCACATGGTTATTTTTCTCTGCCTCCTTTCTGTGTGTCTTAGGAATGATATATGAATTGCCTTATTTACTTTGTCCCATAAAACTTACATTTTTTTATTAATGCGCTGCCAGCTCCCAGAGCAGTAGGTGTGGGAGCGGATGGAGGGAGGGGAGCAGGGAGGAGAGCTGCTCTTTTGGGGGCACAGCAGGAGAAAGGTCCCCTGCGACACAGCAGGTCCAAAAGCACGGCAGCAAACTTGCAGCCGAGCTTTGTCCTGCTCCCAGAAAGCAAGACAGCTCCTCATTCTGCCCTGATTTCACCAAAATGAGGAGGCTGCCTGCACTGACATGACGCTGGGGAAAATTAGTGCAAAGTGAGGTTCACAGAATTTATGCGCCTACCAGAAAACAAACTGTGAGCAGGGGAAGTGACTTCCTCTGGTTATGCCCTGTGCTGCCCATCCCAAAGCCCAGCAGCAAGCCCGATGCCCAGCTCCTTTGATCCTGCTCTTCCCCAGCAGGCAGGGATGCGACTGGCCGTGGGCTGCCATCAGCACGGACAAAGGCTGAATTTACCTGCTGCCTGGCACAGACACCAGCGTGGAGCTGTTTCTTGCACTGATTTTCGTGAGGACTTCATACTGTTTGAGATGTCCTTCCCCTTTCGAACGCACTCGGAAGGCGCTCACGTGTTGTTAGGAGAGGACGAGGTCCAGGTGGGTGGGTGGTGGGATGCTACATGCCTCATTGCCTTAGGCAACGAGGTTAAAAAAGCCTGCCCTCCCCTCCGTTTATACTGCACTATTGAAGTAAGGATGGCGAATGCTCATTATGAATACAATTAAAAGCAACAGCCTTCTCTAACAATCTATTTTTATCTGCTCCTCACCTAGACAAGCAGCAGAAGGAATTAAAATCTGAAGGGAAGAGCCACAGTCAGGGTCAAACGGTGGAGTTTTGCTCTCCACCAGCTCGAAGCATGTTGGAAAAGATCTCAGTAAGACAACCTCCCTTAAAAATTACTGTCCAAAAAAACATGCTTTGGATGCCTTTTTCCTGGGAAACCCATGTCTCCCAACTGTAAGGGCACGGATTGGGAGTATATTTCCATTTTATGAGGGAAGAAGGCATGAGCTTTGCAGCGTTTCTTGCACCAGCTGCCGGCCTCCGTGGCGGCAGGGTAGGTAATTAAAAAGGACATCGTGTAACAGATAAATGCAGGATAGTAAGTAGTCATTACTTGATATATAGTATATCATCTATTATTAGAGGCTAATAATTCTCTAACTTATTCATGTTAGTCTTTTGTCCATGTAGCTAGCCTCTTGGCACGCTCTAAATTTCTCAACATAAAATTTACTCGATGTTACAACTCATATCTAATCCCGAATTTCTGTGCGTTTCACTGCAGTATATCATGTGCCTAGGTAAAAGCTCAACACTAAATCCTTTGCAAAAGGAAGAACGAGCCAACACAACTCCATGTTTTCACTTTCCTGCGAGAGAAAAAAAGGTATCTTGCATATTTTTCTTAGTTGTAATTTTAACATTTATTTCCATCTTTAGAATGCTGCCATTCTAAAGATGTTCAGCTGTACTTTACACAGCACTCAACAGGGCACTTTTTGCCTGATATTTTTACTCTTGTTGAAATAACCTATATTTTAAATACATTTATCCATACATTTTAAAAAAATGTATTTTAAAGGGAACCAAAGGAAGTGCTATTGTGTCTAATCACAGGGAGCAAAATCCTCAAGTCATGTAAATCATCGCTTCACAATCTGCTCCACAGTATCCTAATTTGGAAAGTGTATCATAGCAAACAGAGCTGAATTTATAAAGGATTCTTTACACGTTTAAAACATTCATGTAACTCAGAGTGTCAATCTCCATCAGCTGTCCTAGATCACTCCAAGAAATAAAAGTAGAATTTATTTATTAGGAACTTCATTTCTTTTCTTCTAACGACTGATACTTAATTTTTTTTTTCATTTTACTTTACTTTACTTTACTTTCTTTTATTTTACTTTATTTGATTTCACATTATTTTAGTTTCTTTTATTTTATTTCCAAAGCCCCATCTAAAAACTTAACTCGTGCTATAAAAGAAGCCAAGCCACTCCAAGTACCCAATTACAGTGTCTCCAGAAGGTTTAGAAGTCAGAACGGCACTGATAAAAAAAGCCACCTGGGATGAAGCAATAACACTGCCTTCGCCCGCAGGATCTCTGCTGATGAGCAACTGTATAAGGACTCCACTGATAACAGTTTCCAGCTAGAAACTGTAGTAGCGGTACCAAAAATGAAACCAGATCTCTGCTTCTGTCTTCTGCAAATTGTTTTCCAGCACGGCACTCTTCTGGGAGACAGAAAACATTTGCCGCGGGTTATCAAAACCTTACACTTTCTGTTAACCTGGCCTCGCTCTGCAGCGAGGGCGGGAGGACAAAGTCTGCAAACCGCCGGGAGAGGGTACGGCAGCCGCTGGGAGAGCAGCGAAGGGACCCTCCCCGCAGCCTCACGTGCGAACCGCTCCAAATAGCTGCGGCTGACGGTGGGACCCAACTCCAGGTTAAACAGGGAGTTGAGTAGTATAGTTAGGACCTGAAACAGGCAGGGAAAATCCTCTCCTAGGGATTAGGAAGCATTCGGCATTCAAACCCTGTGCTATATTTTTATATTGTTTCTCTTGTTTACATATCCTTCATATAAAAGCAGGATTTTGTCCACCAAAGGCTACTAAAACCTACGTGCGTTTGCGCAGTACCGCGCTGTTCATTTTTGTCCGTCAGCAACACCGCCTGTGTGCTCGTTTGAATCCCATTCCCCCCAGTTTCGCCCGGCGTTGGCACTACGCGCCCTCTGCTACAGGCGGCTGCAGCCTGCTGCGCGGTAGCTGTTCTACTGCACCCCAGAGATCGCCACCGTTCGGTTCTGGAAGATTTGCTTTCCGGCGCCCTACAAGAGTACAAGCATTTGGGGTCCCTTCATTGTTTTAGAGAGGGAATAAACACCGGTCGTTAGGACTCGGAGCAGAAATACAAAGGTTCCCATAGAGAGATGCAGGGAAGGTTGAGCACAGGCGGGTGAACAGCCCAGCCGGAGCACGCCGTGCTAGCGCGATTACAAAAGGTTGGTATCTAAAAAGGAAAAGCTTGCGCTGATATTACAGCGACAGCGAAGGAGGAAAAAGCCCTGTCAAGTTTCTTAAAAACACCTGACCCGCTTCTGTGCAAACCTACAACCCCTCGCTTTTTCCCTGAGCTCAGCAGCCACCACTCCAGGCCATCCCCAGTCTCCGAGGATCTTTGGTAACTCTCCCTGTTGTGTTTAGGAGATGGGAAACGTTTTCCTGTGGCTCAAAGCTCTCTTAAACCAACTGAATTGAAAAGAAAAAAAAATTAAAAAATGACTTCACTTTCTAACAGATGCACGAGTGCACCTTGGGATAAAAGTGTTACGGGGTCCAAGCTATCGCCACCTGCCTCCCAATTACATTTGCTGCATCGTCCCTTGTGGTGTGCACCTGTGACATGTTGGCACGGAGCGGGGACAACTGGAGTGTGCAGCCGTGGACCGAGCCACACGGTATTTTGCTTTGCAAAAGTCTCCCAGCGATTACTGCCGTGCTTTCTTAAAGCGCAAAGGACATTCTGCAGCAGCCGATTTTCTTCCTCTTTTCGAAGTGATGAATTAACACAGGGGAGCTCGCGGTCCTGTAAAGCGGCAAAGCCATGAAACTATAATTTAAAAAACTCTTCACCTCAGGATACCAAATGTCCAGCTGGCCAGGGACCGATCTAACAGGGGAAAAGGTCATTTGTGGGCTCCCTGCTACCTCCACTCACATGCAGACCTCGCCAGCCAATTAACTAACTCCAGCAATAATTCCCATCAAATTTCAATACAATTTTCACACCTGAAATAATAGAGGAATACACAAGGCTGTGACTGTTTGCAACAAGAACGATGTACAAAGGAAGACTTCCAAGGTTTTAGGCTCATTATATTCGTTCCAGTATATCGTACTGTTTTTTTTCCTTCTTTCCCCTGGTAGCGTTACAGCTCTTTAAGTGGCTGAACAGCATCTGCACCAAGAGGACCACATGATGTGAAGCAGAAGCAAGGAGACATGGTATTATGCATATTGTAAGGGTACACTGAGCAACGCACTCACGGTGACGTGTATACTGACAGGATTAATTTGACATTGGCAAGTGAAAACTTACTTTGTCATTAAGCTATAATAATTATACCATACCCAGAGCCAACGGATGCCCTAGCTGAGAACCCTACATATGCTGGCTTTGCAGCAAGAGGCTAATCCAGAATTTTAACATCCCTCTATTTTTGGCGGGATTGGTACAGGAGCACAGATTGGGACACTGCTGTTTCGTAAGTGCCCCACGACTACCTACGGGTGGTCAAGGTGACAAAGGTACTGGAAAATGGCTGAGGGGCATTCGCAGCCTCTTAGTGGAGGTTCTGCTACCCAAAGCCTAAACAGGCAAGAAGACTTCAACGGAGTCAAAATCCTTTTGTAACTCAGCCTCTCTAAACATTGCTTCTGATTCATATGGTTCCAGCAAAGAGGATATTTGCTCATAAAAGGAGGACAGAAGCTACATACAAGAAAACTGCTCTCTAGAAGACAGACAAACCATGAAGAGCCTTTCCACGTGATAGATATTCAGAAAAATCAGTCTTTTGTCCCTGCCCCTCTTGTTTATTTGGATGATTAGACATGCTTAAGAATGGAAAAGCCAGAAAGATACCAGGACAGAAGAGCTGCAGCACCGTTAAGGATGTGGTATTGCAATATTTATTGCTGCTGAGATAGAAAAAAACAATGGAGTATCCAAAAAAAAAAAAATCTTAATGTTTGAGGGGCTTGAGTACAGCAGCTTTAGGTTACCTTAAGGTGCCAATTTATAAACAGAATCAAAATTGTGTAATAAGTTAAGCAAAAAAATCGGTTTCATTCTTAGTTCATGAACTCCCCTGCCAATGACAAAATATGCTATTAGTGGCCTCAGTACGGTTGTGAAAATATCCCCCACTTACAACTGAACGTGCTGGGTGTTGGGGTTTTTTTCTTCATTGTTGTGTGTTGTTGAGCTAAAAATGACAAAGCCCTGGATTTCGTCGTTCTTGCAATCTATTCTTTTCCCCTGACTTCCTGTTTTCATGAAATTTTAATCAGGCATTTAAAATAAATAGCTATGCAGAGTCTCTATGCCTCTTTGAATGCTTGGGATGGATGTTTTGGGTAAAGTGATAGTCCAGAGACCTTGAGAGCATTTAATCCCATTCTAACTTGGCAAGACAACAGAAAATTAAATCACGGCTCTCTCCACTTCTAGCAACTCTGGAGAGATTTTGGGGGAGGGATGGAGGCGAGTCCAGTGCGTGGGACAGCACAACGAAATAATGGGTCTGTCCCTGTCCCCCCCGCCACAAATACTGACCGCAATCAGACCAATTTAGAAAGGTCAGCTCTCTAAAAGAGAAGAAAAGATCACCTCTTCCAAAAAACCCCAAAAGAGATAGGGGCGATGCTGCCTTCATGCCTTTTAAAGGTCCGGGTGTAAGGCACAGCCCCTCACTGAGCACCCCACACCCCCGGGCAGGCAGGAGCCCTTCTCGGCCGCTCACCCTCGCTTGGCCGCACGCGATGTTAGTTGTACGGCACCGACTACACGACACAATTTGGGGTAGAATACGCCAATGTGGAAAAAGCCAAGAACCAGCTTAGAGCGGAAAAGCTGAGAAGCAAGGAGGAGGACGGGTTCAAATCCTCGGCCGGTGGGAATCACACTGCCCCTTAAGAGTTTGTAGCTGACAGAATAAAAACTCCAGATTTTAGGAAATCAGAGGAAAGCTGCTTGAGTTTCAGGGTCAATGGTTCAGTTATTAATGAAGGTGACATGATTTGATATGAGAGTCAACGACCCCAGATCACAGCTAAGCCTGATCCCTGAGCCTCACTCTAATTTAAACTTTGTGGGATTTTTATTATCATGCCTATTAAGAGGTAAGTGCTCCATAGTACAGACAATAAAACAACAATGTGCAGCATCGGCCAACAAACTGTTACCAAGTTAAACCTCTCGTCTGAGACTAGTCATCTTCTCCTGGTCATGGTTTCCTGGATAACCGTGTTTAAATTGGAGGGGTTTAAACACAGTTACATCTCCAGTTGCCTGTATGTTTTGGAAACGTTTCACTTCCACGGGCACGGGGGTCAAGGTTTTTTGCGTGAACCCCTGGAAGATAGAAATGTTTACTCTGTAGTTGTGTACATTGCTCATTTCTAACAAGGAAGAAAGAGCTCACAACCAGCTGCCACCTCGGAAAAAAAGAAGTGAGAGCAGCTAAATCACGAAGCAAACTTACAACAGCAGCTTATAAAAATGAGGGAGATGTGGCCGCTTTAGAGATGTGAATGAAAGTAAGAGGATTATGGAGTCCTCTTGAGAGGAGACATACTTGGCAGGGCTCACGAGATGGCACAAATAATATCTTCTGTCAAGAACAATACGGAAGAATAATGCTGAAAACTTCCAGGAGTCCATGCTTAAGGAGTCCTTCCCAATTTTGGGGGTCCCTTTTCCCGGAATTCCGCTTGACTCTTGTTTCACCCCAGCTACTCCACCCACAGCCCCAGCAGCAGTTTTTTCTCTTCTTGCCGTGCAAACCTTTTGAACCCTACTCGTAGGTGCAGGAAGCATCGTTTACACAGTGGGATACATATTGCTTCTGCACACCACTGTGAACCATCAGCAGAAATCTCCACGATGGCCAGCTCGCCAGCCTCTCCTTGGCATAGCCCCTGACTTTCATATATCAAATGAGCGAAAATATTCCAAGCAAAGCAAAACAGAGCGAATCTTGGCTCCTTGTCCTTTAACATACATATTCAATGTGCAGGAAGCTAGGAAGAGCTATTCATGGGGTTGGCTTGTTTTTGTTGGTTTAGGTTCGGGGGGAGGGGGAGCATTTTCAATGCACACTGCATCCTCCACAAATTTTAATAAGTGCTTTAAGCCACAGTGATCCCTTTCCCTTTCCTCTTTTTTTTTTTTTTTTTACAGTGTTTAATTTCTGCAAGGACAGTTCACTTTAAAAGGAAGAAAGGGCTGCACCATAAGGGCTGTGCAGTGCAAAGCTTTTTCTAGTCATTTCCAACAATATATTTTGGAACTGTTCCCAGTAAACAGGCCAGATTAGCTGCCTTTGGTTCACATTTTACATTGTTCGTGAGATAGGGAAGCTCTGAAAAGCAGACTCTGTCCATACTGTTTGGTTGCAATAAAGCTAATTCTATTCAGTCCTATAGCAGTATGATAGCACTTGTGTAGGATTTCCCTTCGCTTGCATATTTATAGGGTCTTGTAGAGCTCCGCTGTAGCTCAGTGCCAGCATGAAGAAATCAAGCTGTCAGTAGTTTCTATTTTTGTCCCTACCTATAGTTTCAGTAATGACAAGTGAGTGAGGCAACATATGCATTTCCCATCTACAGGAAAAAATTACTGTCTCCCTTCAGTGTCTTACATCTGTGCTACAACCTATTTTCCTAGGGCTTCAGATTATGTTAGCTGATAGTTAACATGTATAAGTGCTGGTCAGGTGCAGTTGATTCCAGACACTGCGTTAGTTGAACCACAAGAGGAAAAGTTCCAACGACTCAAAATTCCTGGTGCTTTTCCTTTCTGCCCTTAAAAAGAGGGGGAAAAAAAACCCTTCCTGGGAAATAGCTGGTACTGTATGGCATCCCAGCTCCTATCACGCTTTGATCAGCACACACGTTCAAGCAAACGAGGATTCTCCTCCCAAGATTAAGAGAGCTGCTGATTATATTTAATGTCCTCTTCTTGACCCCAGATGGTTAACTTGTTGCTGCAGCTTCAATGGGAGCAGATAATACCAAAGCCAAGACGCGGTCAGCAATGCAATGCCACCCCGTTTTATCAAAGCAAATGGAAGGGACCTGGGGACCCGGCTCCAACGCCAACAGAGAGACAATGTCTCCCAAAAGCTGCTTAATTATTAAGGCGATGGCTGCATCATTCTCAATCTTCCCTCTGCATCTGGTAAATACTAACTCTGCATTTACTAATGCTTCAACCACACCAGCGCATGGTCACCCCATGAATGCCACCGAATCCGGGCCAAAATTTGGGAAACGCTACTCGTGAGCCCCAGCAGCTGGAAGACTGACTCTGAAGGCAGTGCCAGGGACGGCAGACACCCACCCGCACTCGCAACTGCTTCGGCTTGACAGCATCAAGGCATTTACAGCCCCTGACATGACGGCATCAGATCTTCGATGACAGCTAATGAAACGGAACTACACCCCACTGCTTTGAAAAGCTGCAACTCAAAACTCCTTCAGAGATTATACTTATTTAAATAAGAGAAAGACACTGGGCTTTAACAAAAGCTCATAAGGAAAATAGCTTGACAAGTTTGATAACAAGGAACACGCTCTTTTTCATATTCTTTCCTCTCCTTCCCAGCTCCATCCTCTCCTTGCATTCCCCACAGCCTAGAAAAGCAGATATTTATCCTTCACTTGCTTCTACTTAAGCAAGACATAATGCTTGAAGGGGGTGTGCACACCTCAAAGTTCAACCTCTATCCGTGCTGCTCCTCCTCCTAAAATGGCATTTTTTTGGACCCTGCTGGGGCTCCAGTACACCAAAAGGAACGGGCAGAATTAAGATAGGAGGGGAGGGAGACAGGGGACAAAGGAAGAACTGTTGGGCTAGGCTGTAAATAAAAAGCAGAAAAAATATGTTAAAAAATACAAGGCGACGCTATAAATCCCTCTCTCCTGTGTGAGCAAGCTCCTGTGTTACAGAGCTGGCGGGGCTGTGAGACTTCCCGTTACTTTACAGTCCATGACGATCACCCTCTTACAGTGCCACAGAATAACAAGCAAATGTCCCGGCTCCCATGAAGCCACTATAAAACGATGCACTACAGTCTCTTACTCTCCTCTGAATAAGAGAAGCAAAAAGAAAAGGGTTTTTTTTCCCCCCCATAAACTCGTTACTTATTTTGCTAATTTTGTTTGAATTGTGTGCTGGGGCAGAGGGTGTTGGAAGATGGGGAGGGGAGAGGGAGAGGAGGAAAAGGAGGGAGCCTGAAGCTGGTGAGCCCTCCTGCTTGCTAATACACAGGCAAAATGATATGCACATATACAGCTCCGAAAGCTACCGCGGGGAGGGAAGTAACACAAAGGAGCCATTTATTGCCTGAAAACTGTCTCTGAACAAAACCATTGTGTTAAAGTAATACAAATTCACAACACCTTCCTGCCTCTTTTTCCATCTGGATCTGGGTAAAGGACCCCACCGCCCGGCGCAAGCCCCGCACTCTTGGACGCTGGCGGGGCAGTGAGTGCTCAGCATCCTTGGAAGGTCCCCTCTTAGGGCCAAATGTCATGCTGATAACACAGAGGTGAGAGAGAGGGAGGAAGAGAGGGGGAGAGAGAATAATTTGGCCAGGAGACTCTTAAAAATCCATCAACTCATTTCTGTCCAGGCTGTGGGTTTATCTAGAGAGGCAATTTAAATCCAAAACCAGAAGGAGGTATCTTTTGATGTAACATTTTGTTCTTTTTCTGAATACAAAGTTATTCCAGGCAATGCAGTTGGCCTGAAATAGTTATCAGTTACAAAACCAGGACTGCTCCTATCTCCCCTCCTTGTGCAATGCAAAGAAGATCCTCCCGCTGAGCTCCAAAGTAGGGGAAAAGCTATTAATTAAAAATAATTCTCCACGTTAAGGCTTGCTGCCTAAAGCTCAGTTAATATTAAGGAAATTCCAGCCGTTCACTCCCTGCTGCTGGAGCCTTTTCTTTCTTTATTTTGTTATGCTAAGCTTTTTGAGAAGAAGGGAATACGGATATCGCCTCGACGCCTCCAGCCCCTTCCCTCTCCTCCCCGAAATTCAGGCTCTGCTCTTCCCCTCTTTGGGGAGGACCCAACCCATCAGACTGGATCACTCCAGAGGGGAGAGCAGGTTTATTCGCCTTCCACCTTCCTCTCAACCTGAGGTGAGGACGGGGGATGTCCCCTGACCTTCGTTCCACCCAAGCGATTAGCACCAGCCAGAAGAAATGAGTTTTCCTGGCTCACAGCAGGGCTGTCCCCGTCCCCCCTCCAGCCCCGTGCTCCTGCTGAGCAGCACAGCTCTGCTTCTCGAAATACCTGCCCTAAATTTTCAAGCCTCATGCACACTCTCCTCAGCCACATTCAGGCACTGCCTCTTCCCAAGGAACCACTCACACCGTGCAAACCCGTATCTGCTTCTCCGGCTGCTGCCAGAGCCCCACGGACCCTCTGCCCCGAGCCCTGGGACACGGGACCTGGATGGTAACAGCTAATACAGGAAAAGTATCTCTGTTCTGCTTATTGATGGCAGCGTATTTCATCCCAGTGACATCAAACATCATGGAAAACTTCTAAAAACCACTTAAAAAAAAAAACTTTCCCATTTTATCAGGTATTGCCATGCTGTTTGGGAAATGCAGAAAGAGTACAAAAAAGGAAACCTGAAGAAAGCAAGAAATTAATCAAACTTCAAAAACATTCTTTCCTGTGCTGGGGAAGGGTTGAAATTACATGTTTCCCTATGCCTAAATACTAAAGAACTGCAGCAAATAAGCTGATTTCAACAGTGATGATATTACTGCAAAATTCCTGCCATTACAATATCTCAAAGTACATTTTGCATTTTGATTTTCTTAACAGCTGCATACAGTTAAAAAAACCCACTCCATTTCCACCATTTTTTCTGAATTCATGTGCCATGCAGGAATATTTTAGAGAACGGACCCCCAAAAGCTTGTTTTATCAAATTCTAACTTTTACCATTTCAAACCCCATCATGCTGGAACGTGATGTACAAGCTGTCAGAACAAAAGCCTCATCTCTTCAGTGCACGTATTTTAAAGCCATTACTTCTATTTTTCAAACAGCAGCAAAAAAAACCCCAGAAATACCTTCAGAATTTTTTATGATTTCCAATTTCTTTTTGAAGTTCCTTAAGCCTCAAAAAGGTTTAGTTAAAACAATTTCTATGTTTTTAGGCAGTAAGTTTTTAGCACGCATTTTAAGTGTGCTTTTCTAAACGTTCTTTTCTACTGAGATAAAGGTTGGGAGAAGGTAGTGACAAAGACAGTATATGATGGGGAAAAGTATTTCATACACCACTGTGAATTTACATATAGCTGTAAAATGTGCTATGCCAAAAAGCATTCCGCTAGGACAGACAAATAACCTCTTCATTCTTGAGCACTGGTCTTTCTAAGATGTGAATTTAGATCCCGATTCATTAAAGTGTTAAGTCCATACTTAGACACATATAGCTGAGTCTTACTGAAATCACAGGGGCCGGAGATCAACTTAAGTTTTTATTTACATGGGGATTTTGGTCCACAAAAGCAGCAGAGCTAGCACTGGAACGAGCGAATCACCCATTGTGTCCATGCTTTCTTTCAAAACCATTACCGCACCGCAGTGCTAACATACATCCAGGAAGCACAGATGAACGTATTCCCATGGGAATTTCTGTAGGACTCCGAGCACCGATTACCTGGAGTTGACTATGAATCTCTACTCGCTGACGATGCAGGATTTATACTGAATAGGCACCTCAGAGCTAAGCTAAGAAGGAAAGTGGTGCTTTAAACTATGTCCTAGCCAAAATCTGGCAACTTATTTCGGATGATTTTCAGCAGTGGTGATGATGTAGCCCATGATGCTGACCCCTTACGCTACCACTGCTGCCGCCCCTTTCGCAGAGAAGATTACTCTCTGCATTATTACTACTACGTAAATCCATTATAAATACTGCTTAGATTCATCAATAGCACTTGAACATATCTTTCAGCCAGTCATGTAAATTGTACCCTTGATTTTCTAAGTTCTCATCCTTCCCTTAAACCTGACTGTTTACCCAGCCTGAATTCACACACATTCACGTCGAGTGTCCCAGTGAGTAACCCAGGTTGTTTCATGGGCCACGTCGATTCATCAGCAAAATGTTAACGTGAGCTCTTTAGACCCAAAAACCACAGGATGTTTTACTTGAGCTGCACAAGCAACATCTTTCCCAGACCCTAGCTGAAGGATGCGGTGGTCTCTGTGAGCAGAGGAGCAGCTAGTCATGCAGCTCCTTTCTCACTTGTCTGTCATGGGAAGCTCATCCCAAATGCCTGCAAGAGAAACTACTGAACACAATACCACTCGCTGCCTACATCGCTTTATTTATATTGCAGTAAATACAAATCAAACACCACTTTCGATGTAAAAGCTACCAATTGAGAATTTCACTTCCATGGGAGGCTGCTTTCCATTTCCTACACTGATATTAATTTCTAATTTTTCCTCCTGTCTCTGCAATTACTTTTTAAGCTCCTCTATTTCACATCATCAATCCCACCCGTAAGACTGCAAGTCACCTCGATGCCATCTGTTGAAAAACAGTGATGGAAAGTCTGAATAATACACTGAGTCAGGGTTATAGATGCTACATTTTGACATACTCAGAGGCATAAAGCTGAGGGGAACGGATTAATAATTACTTTACCTGAAACTAAATCAGTTGTTCTTTATAGGCCTGACCACAGGCTGAAGCTAGTTCTATAAATAACTTGGTTTAGTCTGGACTAATTCAAACAAACTAGGTATGCAAATATTCAACGCTCCAACAGCAAGATGCTTTCTCTGATAGCTCTTGCTTTAGCATGTCAATCTGAAACCTTGATTGCTTTTCTCACACTTCTTTGGATGAAAGGACATAAACAGCTATGAAAACCTGTTCTTTAATATGCTACTCTTCAATTCAATTCAAACATACACTTATTGCAAAAAAAACAACGTGAACTGAGAAAAAAAAAATCAGAATGGAGAGCACCATAATGTAATAGCAAATGCAAAGCAATTTTCATTCCTGGATCCTGGAGGATGCATGTACAGAGCAATTTTTCTACTATACAGCAAAAAAGGGATGAGGGGGAGGAGCACATATTTCCAGTAGAAGTTGGGGACAGCTTATGAAGGACCGCTTTTTAACTTAAATACTACACTTTCACAAGCTTTTTAAAACCACTGCTCATAATTTATATTTGGCTTGATGGAGAGTGTATACATATTATTGCAGAGGACAAAAAAGTCCTAAATCTTATCGGCTTGGATTCTTTGACCTCGACAAGTTTAGTCTGAAAACATTTGTTACATGATGAACAGCTTTGTGAGAATGCTAATAACATTCTTAAAGGGTTAATGATGCCTAACTGATTGGCACTAAAAACTAGATTTCATTTGGTATAGTGACAGAGAAACTCTGCCACCAGGAGTATACGTTCATGCCCACATTATTATAGGACAATTTAGGTCATCTTATTTTAAATTTCATGGCTCTGTAACATAGACGTAAATCAAAGTCAGTGAGGCAAATGATGATTTTTCCATAGTGAGATTTTTATAGTCTTGATCTTGAAAATATGCTTTGGGCCCAAGCTGTCTATCAAAATCCTTTGAATTAGCCAAAGGAGTTTGTGTTGCTGCTAGTGTACAATTAGAATCAGAAAACAAAAGCAGAAAGCTTTCAGAACAAGACATGTCTCATCATTTCCAAAATCTGGGCTATACTAACAATTAGCATTTTTAAAAGAGCTGGAATCATGAGTTGTTCGGGTCTAGTAGCATGCAAATACTGAAATGGAGAGATTTCAAACTAAAACCCTAGGTACACCTAGGAGACTCCAGCAAATACCGTATGCTGTTAGTGTGGCCCAAAACACTGCAGAGAGACACGTGTGTTTACTTTGTGTACATAAATAGAGGAACAAGTGTGTACACCTGCACGTATAATTTGTTATCGAAGGATTTCAAGTATTTAATTGCATGACTGCAGCACGCAGATTCAGTCACATACAAGCAATTCCTTACTTTAACAAACACCCCGTGCATTTGACATATTGGTTGTTTGCTTTTTTAGACCTGATTTATCTGTCACTTCCATTTCCAGATTTGATTTATTGGTCAATTCCTTTTCAAGATTTGATGCGCTGGTCATTTTCTTTTTGAAATTTGATTAAAGAACTTGCGTAAGTTCTTTCAGATCTCTTTCTAAATATTACACATATATCTGGTATGTATGTTTAAAATCTTAATTCCAAAACTTTCTTGATTAATAATTCATCTCTTCCTATCTTGGGCTAGTCTTTGTTATACATGAGCATAATCTGAATTAGATGAAACAAGCAATCACAGTGGACATAAAATACAGTAAGTGTAGTTTTACAATAAATTGCTCTCTGTGAAGCTTTAAAGAGAGCCTGGAGATTTAATAAAAAGCATTAAGACAAAATAGGTAAAATTTGAGTTCTAGCTTCAACATTTTTACGCTCTAGAATTACATGCTGCAAAAGCAAACAAAAGGGAATTCGTGTTGTGCAGCTCCAATTGCCCTGGAGAGGGAATCTCAATGTAAGGTAGAGAACTTTGCTTGCCAGGATAAAAGGCACCAGGGCGAATCTTTGGGGAAGCAAGACACATGCAGAGTCCCAGGAAGGGTCCTCTGGTCCCAACTCTACACCCACTCAAGCCAGACCAAGGTGCAAGATCATCCTTTGAAGGGGATGAGAACCTGATGGAGTTACAGACTCCACAGCAAAAGCAATGGAAGGAGGGAGGTGAGCCTTGGCTTACGGGCCAAGCTCCAGCGGAGGTAATTAAATTCTGCCTAGCTAAATTCTCTCTGCACCTTCAACAAGATACAGGTTTGTTACCTGCTTCCTAACCTGCCCCAAACTGCGGGCAGTGTTGTCTTATACAGCCAGACAGCCGCTTCGTTCCGCTGGTGCGTGAAAGGAGCTGTACCCGTCCATCTCTTATCTGCCTCGCAGGGGTGTTTTGAGGGCTAATTAATAAATATTTGGAAAGATGAGAGGAACCCAGGAAGTGCAAGGCATTGTTATTTCACACTCCCCTCTGAGCAGATCTCTAGATAAACTGTATGACCTGGGAATTCAAACAGTTACATGACTGTACTTCAGCACTAGCTCCCCGAATGGTTCGCCAAACAGAAATGTCCCATCCTGTCTGAGGCTGAGCACCTCCCAGGAGGAGCTGAGCACCAAAGCTCCCGCTGAAACCAAGAGAAATCGAGAATGCTTCTCATGCAGCAGGAGATGCTCAGCTACTCACGAAACAAGGTTGCCTTTGAGGAAAATTCATTTGTGCTTTAACAAACCTCTTCTATGTTTTTGGTAACAGCTCAGGACAACCACCACCAAAGCCAAAAGCAGCTTTTCCACTGGGTTTAGTGAGAGTTTGATTTGATCCTGAAAGGAGAAACAGAAAGAGTAGTGTGCAGTGGGCAGCGGCTGGCTCTGAGGTCTTTACACCGTTTCCCTCTATCTACCTAACTAGCCCTAAAAGTAAGGAGTGAGCAGAGATACAGAGGAACATGACATGGAGATGCCAGGGTCAGAGCCGAGGACGTATGCCCCTACCTCTGGCAATAAGGAGTACAAATCTGGCAGCTGTTGCTACACCACCTTGCTGTTAATCAAGCAGAGACACTCTGATAAGGCCACGGGGACCATGAAGATGTAGAGTTATGGCCAAGGCCTAGAGATCTCTGCTTGGTTTGGGGGAAGGCCTCAGTGCTTCTGACTGTACAATGTAGGGAGACCTCCTTCCTGACGAGGAACCTCTCAGAGGCCGTCTCACAGCAGGAACAATCGGGGCTCCTGGCCTCAGGTGGAAGACAGAGCTCCCCATTAAGGTCAATCTGCGCTGCACTTGGCAGTTCGTCTCTATTTATCATCAATACAATGAAGGAAGTCGGCCCTGGATGGCCTGATCCCCTTGGTTTCTACCTGGCATCTAAAACCCACCATGACACTTAAAAAATAAAATAAAGGCTTTCAATTTTAAATGAAATTTAATTTTCCTTAAAAAGATCTGGCCTCAGTGCTGCCAGGGCCCTGGTGCAAGAAGCTGCCAGAATGTCCCCGGCAGGAGCAGCATCGCTGTTCCTCTAGTGGTTCGTGACCCACAGTGGGCTCCTTCGCTGCGCTGACTGCAGATCGCTGGGAGTCAGCTCTGCCCAGCAAGCGTTTTTCCTACAAAGATGCGCCTGTGCATTGCCTTTGGATATACATCTCCTGGATATCATAAGCCAGAGCATGGTGACAACAGTTGCAAGCAAAGGATCCATCCAAAGCTCACTGAAACCATGGAAAAGAGGGATTTAGGAGGAACCCCTACATCCAAACACTATCACCTCTTTTCTGCATAACAGCTCATGAGCAACATACCCCAGAAAGCTGCATCTTGGCTGGGTGATTCATCTGCCTCCTCCATTGACTGAGTGCAGCATCACTTTATGTGGACAAGAAGAAAGTAGAGAAAGCTATTTAAAATTACATCTCCCCATATTCAGTTATTAAGCTGCAAATAGGCAGCAATTACAAAAAAAATCTTGGGATGGACTAAATGCTGCTATTTCTTCTATCATCCAAAATCTCATAGGAGTTTTGGGTTTGGTTTTTTTTAGATATGGTGATACAATTACAACGTTACTCATCCTTTGGACAAAAGAGAGATTTCAGAATTGCCCAATGAATCTATGTACTTCTGTATATTAAAACTTAGTGTAGCATCACAGAAGCATGCAAAGAATTTCTCAGCCCCTTTCTAGAAGAACTAGCAAAGAAGTTGGCTGCTTCCCACAGCCAGGTACCTTGAATTTGGTGAGACCTAATTACTTGTTTCCCATAAAGCAGAGCAGCCCATTTCCTGGCCCCATAAAGATCTGAGTGAGGGCAAACCACTCCTGCCAAAGGTCTTGAACCTGAGGACTCAGAAGAAGACACCATAAGATAATGGGGTCCATAACCATATGTGCAAGAGCAAGCAGATTTCAAAGGGTGGGATAGGTTGAGCAGCAAAGGCCTCTGGACTTTCACTGACCTTTTTTTACATCTCTAAAATGACCTCAGCTCTCTAATTTTCATGTGCATCCAGTAACGACTTCCTGTCCTCCTCAACCACTCCAAAAGTCAATGCTACGCTGTCCAAGACAAACTGCCCTCTTAAGAGGAATTAGGAAAAGACTTCTGCCCCAAGTGAATAATATCCAGCCTCCTCTTACTTTCCCAGCAGAGCTCTCCCCTCTCTTTTCCACTATGCCAGCGTTTCCCACGCAGCGCAAATCCACATGCGAATATTTCACACAGCGGGGAGCCAATTCTCACACCACTAAACGCCAAACCCTCCAGAACACTTAAAACAAACACGTTGCAGTTTGCATCCTGCACTTGTTGAAATGTAAAATGGGTCTAATACCTTGTTTTTCATCTGCTGGCTTCTCTCTGAGACAACGTTTCAAGACAAACAGGTTGAGCGTGGGTACAATGTGGAAGTGGTTTCAATGAGGTTTTATACAACCTAGTTCCCACCACAGCTCGGAGAGCATCCGAGTACCCTCTGCTTCTGAGGTGTTTGCTGGTGGTGTGGGTGGCTCGGACAAAAGACGGGGATCTCGTTTGTGCTGACTGGGCTTCCGAGAAGTGGCTCACCACTTACACTACTCTGCAACAGCTTATTGTGCTTCCAGCAATGAAATACAGCATCAGAGCCCTCAGCTGTCACCGGTCCCGTGTCAACGGAGCTCTGAATGTGCTGTCACAGGAAACTACAAAATTACCCTTTCCAAAAATGGACAGGGTTTATAGTGTTACTTGGAAAAAAAAAAAAAACACAAAACCCACACCCTGCCCACCACCACCATCAGCCCCCCCAAAACAAAAAAAAAAAAACAGCATTACAGCTATTGGCTCTCCCTCTGTTCACCTATTGCTGTACACAGGGCACTTACATCTAGAGGAAAACAAAGAACAGATGTTGGGTGATTGAAAAACTTGAGCCTTCCATTGTTTTATTGGCTTGTCACCACAGAGAAATTTGCTTTAATTTACTTTAAAAGTAAATGACTTGATCTTCATAAAACTGGTGGCAAGTCACAGTTCTTAATGAGGATGTTAAACAAGGATTCTATTTAACAACCAGAGGCACCAATTCCAAACACAGTGCCTATTTGAACAGACACATCTATCTTCTCTTTTGAAACGTGTTGGTTTATTTTCAAGATGTTCAACTTACCCAGGGGAAGAAAGAAGCCTTTGAGCCCTTGAAAGCCTGTGCAAAAGCTTTAGGGTTTTTTTCTCCCCTTCACGATACTTGATTGTACCAGATTGTACCAAGTAACTTTCTTTTTTTTTCCCCGAAAGAAGTAATTCGTATCTAAATAGAGACCTCTCGAGCCCTGCTGCCTTCAAGATAGTCTACAATGTAACTTGAGGAAAAGTGAAAGAAGAAAAAAAATGCCAGGAGTCCAGGGACCTAAAATCAGGCAAAGACACCCAACTTTTTGAAAATAAGCTACCAGCTAGTGCCAGTCCTGGCTGCAAGCCTTGATGTTTTTGAGAGGCTGAATTCAGTTCCCCAGACCCAAACTCTGGTATTGCCAGTCCAAATCAAGTAACGCTTTGATGAATGCGAATGGGCATGGTGTCACCTGGGTACTGGAAAATGAAAGGTCTTCCAACCACCTTGCAGCCACCCCAGGGGATCACTTCCCACTGTGGCCATCAAGAATACACCCCTGGAAACACGAAGTCTGTGAGGTGGGAGGTCTTCACAGATGGGAAATGAAGACATCTCCTTCACAAAAAGATAATACAGGGTTTTCAGAGGCTAGAGAAGAGACTGTCACCTCTATCACCTTCACATGTCCTCACTACAAGAGGAAAAATTTCTCTGAAGGTCCTAATTCAAATGTGTTGTTCCCAGAGTTTGGCTGCAACAGGCTTTAGTTGAAGTCTGGAATGACTCATGGTCTGTTTCCAGTCTTTCTTTACACTACAAAATTCATACAGCTACGCAAGAAATTTCACCTGCACCTTTTTGGAAGCAGTTTGCAGCTTACAACTTACAGCTGTTACTCAGGTTGGGAGTCAGACAAGTTTTCTACCAACTAAACTGGCCACACTCTCTGCCTTGGTCCCAAATGTTGTGCAGAAGACCTGGAAGAAGACAAAGGAATGATGGACCAAGAGGTACAAAGATGCCTGAGTGCTCTCTGCTGCTGCCAAAGCAGCTGGTGCTGCTCTGAAGAAGATGCTGAGAGCCATGGTGGTGGGCAGGAGCCTTGGGAGAGGGAAAGAGATAAAGACAGCTGGAGGAGAAAACCCAGGACATGGGAGCCCCCAGCACCAACAGACCCTGCTATTGCCCTGCACTGGTACCTTCTCGCTGATGGGAGAAGCATGGCCCAAATGGACATCTACGCACTTGGGTACAAGGTCTCTTTTCACATCACACCCTCCAAAGGTTGGGTGTTTTCACAAGAGTAACCCTTGCCACAGCATTCAAGCAGAACATATATGGATGACTTCTAGCATAGGGATGTAATGCCCTTTCATGTGCGTCCATGGAGAGAGGGAAGGAAAAAGAAACAACCTACCTGCACGTCCAGAATGACAGAGTGGAGTGGAGCCGGGGCAGTGGGTAATGCCCACGTGGCCAAGAGATCCTTCCCGAACCCAGCACTTGCTCAGGCTCTGGTTCAGCACAGTAACAGCACTAACGCTGGAGTACCAATTTCCCCGCAATTCAGAGAAAATGGCTCTAATTAGTCACAAGCACTTCTTCCCGCAGCTCCCTGGAAGTCTCTCACCCAGGCACAAACAAGTCCTCAGCAAACTCTGGTAGCCTGAGAAAAGCTGAGCCCGAGGTGTTAACGGCTGTGACTATAATGCAGTTAATTTAATTGGGTTGTCCATCCTCAGTACTTGAAAAGTCCCTTTTAAATGTTACAACTTTTTTTTAAACAACTGAGTTATTATTTTCTTCTGAACTCTATTTCCATTTTAATGCTGATGTTCAGTTTCTTTTGCAAATTGAGTGAAGGTAAAACTCTCCCAATAATAAACCATCCTTTTGAACAACTTATTTCCTTTTGGTGCAGTTTCAAACAGATAGAGCTGTAATGGCCAAAATAAATTTTATCCCAGAAATGCAGAAAGCTAAAAGTTAAGCTTAACTTGTAAAACTTTTTTGAGAGAGACAAAATCATGCCAGCCTTATCACCGTGACAGTCACAGTTGTTTAGAATTATTATGCAACGGTAATCGGGCTATACAATAAATTCGCTATAGTAATGCATTAATCACTTTGCAAAGAAAAATGAACTACTGAAAGGAAGACAATACATTTTTCTCTCTCTTCTTCCCCGTGGTAAAAACTGGTCCCTAACTCCATTCTTTAGAGAAGGGAGCATATATTTTCACTTCTGCTGCGACATCACTGATTTGAGCCAATGGCTCAGCAAGGTCACTCTCATTTTACTTCCCACATAACTGAGCTCCATGGATATTTCTCAATGAGACCTTCCTTCAGAGCTAGAAAATACTTAGGCTAAAATGTCTGCTTGACTTGTTAGCTGCTTTTCCTGATTCTGCCCACACTTTCCTTGGGTACAGCAAGTTTATACTGTTGGATGAGACAACTTTTTAAATTGACTGAGATGGATCACTGAGGGAACACAGATATCCAAAAAGTTTTTATAAGAAATGGGATGCTATACAATGCAAATCAGAGGCGGAACCTTGGATGAAGCAAGAAAGATGGTATCACAGATATTTATATCACAAAGGGACATTTCTACCTTCCCCTCACAAAGGTATATGAGTGTGAATACCCCAGTCATCGCCCTCCTTCAGGGATAAGCTTCAGCCATTAACAGCAAAACCTGTCACCATCTGATCCCTAGAACTGGTACCTGGTCTATACGAGTGAGGTGGCAGCGTGTCCCACTATGTCCCTGTTAGCACCTTTCAACACAGGGTTTGGTTAAGACTGAAATCAGGAAGCCAAAATCCTGCAAAACTTAAAAACACCTCCAAGAGATGCTCCCTCGTATTCTGCCGTGCTGCGGGGCAATTTATACCAGCACATCCTAGAAGAAAAGTCCCCGGGGAATATTTTCTTGCGAGTAAATACTTTTGTTTTGCTCCAGGACATCTCCCCACCAACCTCCCAGGCAAGACACCAGAAGACAATGAAAAAAGCAGAATTAGGAGGCTCTGTTTCCCCTCATTTTTTCCCAGGAGCAAAGTGAATCCTCATTGAAAGAGCACTAAGGTCTTTTCCAACTTTTAAAAAAGCAACTTGGAGCCAACAGCAAAGCCCAGGCCTGTGCAGATGGCTGAAAAATCCTCTTTGATCCACCTTCAGATGTGGCATTTTGGGAAAACTTCCATCTGTCACAAAGGAAAAGCTGGATCTAAACCTACGTTGAAGGTGGAAGGTTTTGAAACACTGGAGCCAACCAGGAACACCAGCAGAGGGAAAGACGGTGTGTGGATTGCTGTAGCTGCTCAGCTGCTATTGAAATTAATGAAACTCATGTGACAAAATCTGCATGTAGCACCTTGAAGGTACCCCCCAAGGTGTCACCTGCAACCGCAGAGGCTGCATCCTATCTCCCATTCTTACTTTTATATATAAAATTATAAAACGTTAAAAACATGTTTCCCAAAGCCTGTCAGTAAACTCTGGCTGTACGTTGCGCTACAGGGTAAATTCGGGGGGAGGCTGCAGTTAACGCTCCCAGGTAAAGAAATGCTCCCTACCCTCCATCCCGCAGAAGAAAAATTATCAGAGTAAGAATTAAATTATTCCCCTTTCAGACATTGCAAAGCCTCCAGGCAGCATCCTCACAGTCCTTTTCAACACAGGTAAATTGAATTCCAGCAAGTTCACTGTACGTGGACTCTTCAGATGAGATATTAAATAACAAAGTCATGACCATAACCTACAAAGAAAGACTGAAAAACGTGGAGTTGTTTAGTCTAGAGAAAAGGAGGCTGCAGCAAGCCATAACAACAGCCTTCAAATATGCAAAGGGTCAGTGCAAAGAGGAAAGGAATGGGCTGTCCTCCATGCCTGCGGTGCCCGGGACATAAGGGACCTGCGCCGCGGGTTAGACAAGGAGAAATGCTTTTGAGAAGGGACGGTGGTGAAGGTCTGCAAGGGAGGCTCCGGGGAGGTGTCACGGTCTCCGTGGGGGCTTTAACGACAGGTTATGCAAATATCTGTCAGGGATAACTAAGTCTGTCTGACCCTGCCTCGTGGCGCAGGGATGGATTACATCGCCTCCTGAGATTTCTTGTAACCCTATTTCATTTACGTTTTTATACGGCTGAGCCCCCAAGGGTAATTTTCCCCACTGCCAAAGCTTTTCCCTTATCTGTTCAGTGCTGGTGCATCAGTTCTTCCCACTACCCAATTACGTGATGGGGCACGTGCTCGCGTAAATGAAAAGGCTGGTGTCTGCAGGGCAGCCAGGCTGTGGCATGGGCTCACACCACTCAATCTGTCACCTAATTCTTATGGAAATAAGCAAACGAATGGGAGGGTGGTTGGTGTAAGAATGTAAGAATTTGGGCCAAAGTTTGAGGATCACTTTGAGATGAATTGTGCTAAAAATATGTAAATAATTCTAAAATTTTGGGCGGGTTTGCCTGGCATCTTCAAGGGCTTTCTGCTGTTTGAAGGAAAGTCTGAATAGGGCCCCCTGCTCAGCTCCCCTGCACCCCAGACAGGCTTTTCTTGGTGGGGACAGGGGTGGGCATGGGACGGGGCAGCAGTGTAACTACCCTGTCCAGGTCCTTGAACTGCTCACCCCGTGAACCATGCAGATGTGTAAGGAAGAGATGCTGGCTGCATCTCTGCGACTGTTCGGGAAGATGTGGGACTGCCCCACGGCCGCCGCAGGGAGGGATCCCCTTGGTAGCAAAAAAATCTGTTCCCCTGCTACCAGCACACCCGAGCACTGCAGGAGGGACTGTCCTCAGGCAGATCTAAACGCTGGCAATACTGCAGGAAAAGCCTTGCAAATGTCAGCTCCTAAATCCACTCAAGTCTGCAAAGCCCCCCAAAACCAGGAACGCGGGGCACGAAGTTGGGATGTGCTGCCAGGGAGAAGTGAGCCTCCAGATGTGCAGCGGTGGCAATGCACCCTCCGACACACAGAGCTTGCTATGGGGGGGAAGCAGAAGCTTTTTGGGGTCGGTTCTCACTTGCTGGAACTAAATTAAATTTAATCAGTAACTGCAAATTGATCCCTTTAAGACAAAAAGTAAAAGCAACGCCTCTTCCACTTTAGCCTCCCCAGTTTAATTTCTTGCGAAGTTTTTCCTGCCATATATGCCGCGGCAACCCATAATCTAAACCTTTTCGGTGCATTCTCTGGCCGAACTGGAGTATTTATTTTGCAAATTAAATTAGCTTTCTTGATTGCAAACTGGGAAAACTAAAAGTATACCATAAACTGTAAGAAATGCTTAAATGGATGATATGTCAATAAATAATCCTTGCGCTTAATCTGAAAACCATTAGGTAGTTGGAGTGATGACTGTTGGAGCAGTTGTAGTGATTAACACTACCCATTTAGTTTACCTGTGATAACGTGTTATTTAAACTCAAGACTTTATATTAAGTACAATCTGGACTAAAACCTTCATTTGAAAATAACTGCAAAACTTAAGAGTGTTTTTTTCCTTTTCTTTTTAAAAAAAGATTTAATTAAAAACACAAGATGAAATAAATATTTTAGGCAACCAGCAACAAAATGGGAAAATACCATGTGTTTGGAGTTTTAGTGCCCTCTGAGTGCTGGAATTTATTTGCAGCAAGCAGAAAATAGACAGCAAGCATAAAAATTCAGCAGATTCCCGCTAGTAAAATTATTTATCAAGCTAACAAGGGAGGAACCCTTCTAGTAGCAACAAGCCAGCAAGGAAAAGATGTGCCTTTATATTTTACCTTTGGGTTAGCACACCAGTAAAAATGCCAACTGACAAGCACTTCACATAAACATTTCTTTCTAAATGAGCTGCCTTGTTAGAAAAAAAATCTAAGCAAAGGAGCGCTACAGTCAACAGACAGAAAAACCCAGGATGAATACTACATTGCTCCATATTACAGAAAAATATAAATAAAGACATAAAAATAATGTCGATGCATAAATGACTTTAATAAATTAACACTTCATTTTGCATTTAAAACAACTACTTGGGCTATAAATCTATCTTAGCTTCAATTCTACCAAGAAAGAATATATCCCAGTTATCTATTATTTAGATCTTTCTTACCTCTGGAACCAAATGTATACACACACACACACACACAAAAAAAAAATATATGTGTGTGTGTGTATACGCATTCACTGTGCTGTTGTTAGCTGTGCTACTCAAGCCCCATTGCAATATTTATCGTATATTTATTTTACGACCGAAACCCTGAAGTCGGTTTTACAATTTAGTTTAACGACACCAAACTTTGATTATAAATTATAAGTGGCTTTATTGCAGCCTGAAGAGGCAAAAAATTTGGAGACACTCGATTGCCTGATCCCAATTAAATTTTAAAGAAATAGTAAAGCGACACACATTCACTGAATAGCTGAACTCTAAGGAGAACCGCAAATTACTCCTGTCGGCTGTACAGCGGGACTATACCCTCCAAGCACTTCTTTGCTAGAATGAGCATTTGACAATTGTCAGCAAGCTTTAAAATAAAACCAAACTAAACAAAGGAAAACAACAACAACAAAAAAAAAAATCCCAAGGATCTTTCTCAAGCATTATTATTTTCACTGCAGAAAAAAATAGCTCGTGGGAGGGTAGGGGGCAAAATCAGACTCAGCGTTTTATCTGATTCGGTAACTCGGGAAGTAAAACCTGCCACGGTTGTTGACAAAGAGGGAAAACAAGGAAAGTTTTACACTAAACTGAGCGGTCAGAGGGATGCACAGGTTGGAGCAGCATTTCTGACTGATCTCAGATAATTTTCTGGCCACAATTATAAGCCAGACCCTGTATTACTCACTCTGAACTCAGAAGGCAGGCAAGAAAGGTGGGGAAAGGTAGGGAAAAAACCCCAAATAACTGAAAAAAAAGGTCTTTTTTGAGCTTTTGCTCCCCTCAAAGCCTGGCATTCGTCTCGCCTCTGCAGCAGCTCTCAATGCAGGGAGAGAATGCAGCATCTCCCACTCCCTGCGCCAGCGCCCCGGGCTGCTGCTCCAGCCGACCCCGTGCATTTCTGGGGCTGGGGGAGAAAGTCTCCAGCTCCGAAATTCCCACCCAAGGGCCCGATCCTGCATTCTTCTCACACCCAGAGAGTCCTGCAAAAACAATGGGAGTTTTGGGTGTGCGGGAAATGCCGAAGTGAGCTGGCATTTGTTAACCGCTGATGGATTACATTAATAGGAATATTTGTCTTTAGGGGACACACACTTTTGAGAAGTGAGCACAACATTAAGGGCAAAACATCAGCAATAGTAACAAAAAAGGGTAGAGAGAAACATCATTGATGTAAACCATGAAATAAATAATATATGTCAACTTTTATGTTTCTTGCCTTTGATCTGGGTACGGCTGACATTAAGTCCAGGAGTTGATACCTTTTTAGCTGAGAAGACACAAGATGTCAAGTTGTATTTTTTAGTGCAAGACCAACACGTGAAAACAAAGCTAAAGGAGTTGAAGAAGTGAGTATAACAGAAAACACAGAGATTATCTCTTGTCATTGGGAAAGAAAACGATGGGAGTTTCCATGGAAGCTGAGTGGTTAATATAACGCTGTCTTCGCTTTGCCATTCTCTCCTTATTAGAATATAATTTGGGTCCAAGTGATATGGAAATAGATTGTTCCTGAGCACAGCAAGGGAGTGCTGCGGGTAGAGCCAATGCAGAACGAGGTCTCCAAGATGTACATACGTACGTATTCCTCACTCCCTGCCTGCCTCTCATTTCAACTCTGTCGTAAAGCTGTTTGAGAGTGGAAGCTGTTTGGAAGCGCACATAAAAGCATCCATTAAAAGGCATTACATTAAAAGTCCATCAGACCCTGCCCAAGTGACAACGGGGCAAGCTGGAGCACCACCACGGAGCGCGGGGAAGCTGCTCTTGTCTTGGTTTTGGTGGAACTGAAAGATTTGGTCCGCTGTTTCTTGCTTGCTTTTCACCAGCACCAGCCCTCTGGCGCGGTCTAAGCCCAGAGCCTCTCCATCAGCTCCCCCCACGCTCCCGACCATTTATGCCAGGTAACCAGGAGCAGAATTCGGCCCTAGGTGTCTACGTTGGAGTTGAAATCGGGTAAGTGGGTTGTTGCCATCCACACTTACAGCTGTTCCTGTCTAAAACTGCAGCCAGAAAATCGCAGGCACGAAGGAGAAACGCCGCACGTGATTTTCTCCTCTTTACAACGCGCAGCGCTCCCAAGGGAAACAGCCCTTCCTCTGGGAGACTCCGGATACGCTACCATGCACCCCTCTCCTTTACAGCCTGGCCTCCTTAATCATTTACACCCCTTCACACCCTCTTTCCTTAATTTAGCCTGGGCCTTAATCCCGGCGACTTCGGCGGGCTGGTCCGTGCGCAGAAGGGCTGCGGAGCCCGGCTCCAGGACGTCAATAACCCCGCACAATGCCCCTGCACAACACGAAGCCAGCTATTTAATTACCTATCACTGCTAACAAAAGCTCTCTTTATTTTGATTAACTTCGAGGGAACGAGGTTCCCCGCCATCAGAGTATGTTTAAATAATTACACAATACAGACTAACATGCCCGAAAACACAGAGAGAGGGGGAGCGGGGAGAGAAGAAAGGGAAGACATAAGCTCAGCCTCACTTCCTAATTTAAACTAGGAACGACCTCGGGGTCAATTTTTCCGAGTATCTCAGATCAATTCAATTCTCACCTCCGCTGCCTACCTGCTAGCAAATGAACTCACCGTGCCTTCCAATAGACAGAAACGACTAAAAGGAAATCGCATTTAGCTGCATCTGAATAACCATGGTTATTAGATGATGCGTGCAGAGGAAAAATTACCATTTCCCTTCTCCTTCTCCTTCCCCTTCTCCTTGTGATTGTCATTCTCACCTCACCGGTGATTAAGATGTAGGATGCTCTTGCAGATTGTTAATTAGGTGTTAATATCTGCAAGGGGCCACAGCAAGCTCCTACACCTGAGGTCATTCCTCAGAAGTCGGGCTGTCTCCGGTGACAGTACCTGTAATTCCCATAGCTAGTTTGATTCCCACTCAACAGCTGGAGCTAGTGTTTCTTTCATGTCTGGTTTTATATCCTATCTGAAATTATATGAGTGCTAATATCTTTATTATCTTTCCCATAGAAGTGCAATGCTGGAGCATGGCACAGCGTGTTGTTCATAGGCTTTCTTATTTATTTTTTTTTTTCCCCACGGCATTTTCAAAACATTTCAAGCAAAAACCTTTACAGTTAGCAAATTTACAGCTGAGGACTCTGTTGCAGATCGGGAGGGGTAGAAGGTAGGAGGGAAACCATAATAATTTGGGGATGGAAGAAAAGAAAAGCTGCACAACTGCTGAATGATAATGGCTCGAACCTTGGGAAATAAAAGTAATGGCAGGAGGGGAGGAATTACAAGGGCAGCGTGACCTCTACGTGTCCTGCAGGTGCACAGGAGTTAGTCCATACATGTGTGTGTACCTATAGGATACACCGTGTTTAAGAGAGAGAGGGGGCACATAACTGAGCCATGATTTTCCTTACATTTTGACGCATTCAAAATCAGGGTAAAGCTAAGTTATGTGTAATTCGGAAAACTACCAGCTCCTGAAGCACCCGGTCCGTGTGCTCATGGCCTGGTGCGCTGGGGAGACTAAATTGTCATGCCGGCAGAAATGGTGCATGGGGCTTGGGCAACATCCCGGGGTACGAGCTAAGGTGAATGACAAGTACTTCAATACACCAGCTTTCATTAAAAGGCTTCAAGGAACATTACAGCTATTTTTTAACTCCCACAAAAGCCCAGAAGGTAAGAATTAATTATCTGGGTTTAGAACTGTGTAAACTGAGATATAAAGAGATCAACGGTAACAGACCTTTAGAAGCAACCTAAGATAACAAGTTTAAAGTGCTTCAGTATTTTGCTGAATCTAGAATCAAATAACTGGGTCAAAGTCTCACAAGTGAGTCAGACTGTAACTCCCAGCTCCCGGTTTCTTCACTCTCTAAACATCGGGACTATATGTGGAAGCCTGAGAAGTAATTTTATATGTGGGATGTTAAATCAGTACTTTTCCTGTCTCATCAATCTCCTGTATTTTGGTACAGTGTGAATCATTTGGTAAGTGGCACAAATTAGAAAACCCAGAAGAGATGTTAAAAATATTTCCTTTTTTTTTTTTTTTTAGCACTTAACTTAAAATCCTCTATCAGAACTAAACAACATCAAAAGCCATATCACTGGAAAATATTTTAGAGCTTATTCTAAACACAGGGAAATCTATTACATTGACTTTGATGGGAATTTGGGGGGAGTAAACGCTGTCACATACAGCACGTACTTCCAAAATCTTTGCTCATAAAGACTCAGGATGTTTTCATACTTCAAATTCACAGGAACGAGCCAGAAAGAAGTTTGCAACATAGTGAAGTTGTGCTTTTTTTAAATACTAGAGAACATTTTTTTTTACCCATGTAAAATGATCTGCAAATTGTACAAAATATGTTTGGGGAGAGGAAAAGAAGGGAGAGAGGTTACTATCCATTTTTTTAATCAAGAATAACATATTACATCCCATTTGAAATAAAAAGATTCTCATTTAGACTTAATATAGCACATCTGCTTGAAAAATACATACAAGGCTCCCATTGACTGCAGCGGGAAACTTGCCAATAATATTTCATGGAAGTTATCTTGATATCAGCTTCGGAAAATAAAGACGTTTTAAAGGGAGCGCTAATTCAACAACGGGAAGTTAAAAATAACTCACCTGTACGCAAAGAAATTTGATTGGGTTTGCAGTTTTTTGGTTTAATTTTCAGTTTTCTCAGATGCGTGGTCTGAGAATAAAACTTAGGCGATAAGGTCTAGTTTGCAGTGAAGTTGGGCGGTTTGACATCACAGGCTGTTAGCATGGAGAGAAAAATGATGTCACAAAGAACAGTCCGACTTGATTGCACATCAAAAATACACGTGAACAGCATGAGGATGCAAAAGGTCTTGCACAAAACACAAATCTCTTTTAAGAATGCATGCGCGGATGCAGGAATAGCAGGGAAAAGTAAGTAAATGTATACTTTAAGAGCGCCGTGATTTCCCTTGTGTGAAAGGTCTTAGAGGTAAACTGGAAAAGGAACAGAAAATGTATTTCCATTCTTTACTTCTCCTTATTCTCACCTTAGTTTTAGGGCTCATCCATATGGGAAAATTATGTAGTAAGCTATACCGCAGTGCTATCCATTCCCTGGGCGGGCGCTCCTGCTCTAGAGTAAGAGCGGATTTTCCTGCTTAATTTATTTTATTCTGAAAGCAGCTTAAGCTACATTGGGGTAGGGGGAGAGGAGGGGGCAAAATCCACCCTTACTCCCGAATAAGAACACCCATCCAGGGAATTCACAGTACAGCTACTGCGGTGTGAGTTCAGATCTTGCTTTTTATCAGTACAACCTCCCCTGTAGACATTCCCCTTAAAGTGAAGTGTGGGTCCCAGCAATTCAATGGGGATTTTACCAAAGCCTGCAGTGGGGCCAGGAGCCCAGCCGGGACCTCTCCTCTCATCTGAGATGCAGGTAGGATGCAGTTTAGATCCCAGGGTCCATCATTGCCACACCCTGCCCTTGGAGCTCTACAAAAGTCCTTCAGAGCCTCTTTGAAAACTGAAACATTAAGTGTTATACGCAGTGATAAAACCCACCAGATTATTTTCTCGCACTTCATTTTTAAGAGAAAGCCTGGCTACCGGTTTTTTATGTCAGAACCAAATTCTACTTTCCAACATCATCACGCTGATGAGGAAATAGTTAGAGGGCTATTTTGTTCCTGTTGGTTCCATGATGTTGGAGGATGGAAAAGCTCTTCTGCACCAAACAAAATACGCTGACGGGGGATAAAATATGCCTGGGGTTATGGATCTATTGTGAGGGACGTTCGCTGGAGCTGCGAGGAGATGGAATAGACCAAGACACGGCCCTTGGAAAATAACAGTTGCCTTGTAAAATACCACAGTGTACCCTTGGTGGTATTTTATGGGATAGCAACTACTTTTGTTATTGGTGTAACAGCGTACAGCATAAACACAAATTACATCCTGCAGTGCTTACTCTGAAAACTCCCAGCAATCCCCCCAGGCTCGGGGGCATGGAGGGACACCACTGACTGACCTCCACGAACCCCGCTGCCATCTGACCTGCGAGAGGCATCATGGTGAGAACCTCTTAACCAGCAACCACCAAATCTTCCCGTCACACTCATAAAATGAATTGCCTTGAAATGCTAAAAGTATGCCAGAAATAACATAATTCCTTCAAAGGAGTCAAGTTAGTAAGTTAGACCACGGAGACTACTGTCCACTGCTATAAATGTACGGTCTTAAATTCCCCCAACCAAACCACCTCCATGAATATCAAGTAAGCGCGCCTCCAGAGAGCGTGGAGTACTGGAGGTCTCATATCTAAGCTTATTATTCCTAATATCACAGAGACACTTCCCTGAATTGTCCTTCTCCTTCCCAAATTCCCCATCTGACCAGATGTCTTTCTCTCTCTTGCTTTCACCTGTCAATCATGTTCACAGCTGAAATTTGATTTCTCTCCCAACAGTAACCTTAGATGAAATATTACCATAGGGGTCAGAACTGTCTGAACCTTGCCATAAAAGTTCGTTAACTTCCGAGACCCGAGAGCTATTTGCTTAAAAATAACAGATTTTGCTGCTGGGTTTTTTTTTTTTCTATAATATGTGAAAGCGTAACCGCAAAATATTGGAAGGAAGGCACAAGGAATTGTCCCAGAGAGCAGCAGGCTAAGCAAGTCCTGAGATCACAAGTGTCCATCAGGGAAAAAGCTTTTGCTTTTTTATTATATGGATAACAAGAATGTATATCACATATTCTTTATACAAATCTAATAGTCACATATATAAATTACAGGAACCACAAGTGTTTTCCCATGGGACTACTGAAATTAGAATCATTACACCAGGAACAAGGTGACGGAACATGTGCTGCACCTTTGCAATGAAAATACGTACTTCATGTCTTTACTTCAGTTGAATCACGACTCGGCTCTGTTCTTGCAAAAAGCATAGTACACTTTAAGCTCTCACAAAAAAACAAGGCGTCTGGTTTCCCTCTCATTTACAGTGGTGAAACACAATAAAAAACAATGTATTGCAGGCAAAACACCTGGGGTGTTTCTCGGGGAAGTGAGAGGAGCATCAGGCTCAAAATCAGGCTCAAAATGAACCTCTTCTGGTGCTCCAGAAACCTATTCCCACAGCCTATACACCAACAAAAACTCCGCTATTTAACGTAGAGTCTAGAGCACCAATTACATCTTCCCCATCCTCACTCAAATTTTAAATAATAAAAAATAACAAATAATAAAGAATAAAGAATAAAACAAACTTAATTCCATGAGCTAATAAAATTCAACTGTTTTCTAACAGCACGTAACTGTTGATCAAAGTGCGGTAGGCTGTACGGCAGCCTGTGTTCTTAACTAAAATAGGAGGTTTCATAAAAAAAATTCACGCAGGTATCTGTCATTGCAACCTTGGTGCTCATTTAAGCCACTTAGTATTTTTTTTATAGTCAAGGTCAATAAAAATCAGATTCTGTGGGAAAAAATAAAGGGCCTGTTTGAGTCTAGCAGGGGAAGGGACCGAAAGTTTAATTCTCACATTTTCATTAGCAGCGTATTTTTTAGTCAACGTTGACAGACTGAATGAACATGAATTTCCAGAGGAAAGCAGCGCTGTGAATTAAACTCTACTGTAATTTGTAAGTACAGAAGTCATCTAACACGGACTCATGATTTTCATCAAGATCTGAGGGAGATCTTCAGAAGACCCATCCTTAATCCCCGTAGCTGATGTCTGAACGCTAGCATTTGAAGAAAAAGAAAGAAAACATTTGCAAAGGATTATATACGAGTTGTGGGACACGGGAGAGCTGCCTGGCTGACAAAAGTACAAAGCCTCATCATTGCAAATGGTTCTTGTAGGCACCTGAAAGTCAGCCTCATTCAAAAGCCCAGGAAACTGCACCACCGACCGTCACCGGCTCCCCGGGGTTGGACCAAAAAGCACCGTCGCAGCAGCGGAAAACAGAGCAGCGAAATTACCACCCCCGATGAAATATGTCAAATTGCTAATGAAAATGAAAACATACCTTTTTTTTTTTTTTTGACCTCAGGTAACAGGGATTTTCACATCACCGTTGTAGATGATTCTCTCGGGTACCTAATTTAGTAAATATATTAAAATAAACCATTATTAAAAGGAATTTTTAACATTGTAAAACATGTCTGTCGTGCCACTATGGTACAGAATAGAACCTTTTATATTCACATCCTGAATTAAATTTAGAAAGTCTCTTGTACAGTTTATTAACTGTGAGTGAGTGAAGAAGAAATTAACACAGTTTGAAGCGAAACACTTCTAGCTCACACATCTAGTCTTTGCTTCACATTAATAACAGGAGACTCTTACTGACAAATTACCTCAAAAACACATATTTTTGCCTCACCAGTGAATATCAGCTTCTAAGACCTGAAAGCGTGTAGCTTTCCGTATTTCTTTCTTAATGATTGTTATTAGCTGCACTAATGTAATTGGCAAAATAATAATCAATTTTTGTACCCACTCCATTATTTTCCAGACAGTAGTTTAATAACAAAAGCAGAGCTGTCATTTCTCCCTGTGGTTACTCACACTGTACAAATTCATCCTGTCAACACGTATTTAAAATCTAATTTAAAAAAAAAAATTCAACATAGAGTGCATCTTTGTACAATAAGTGAGATAAGTCAGTGAGTCAATCCACATTTCTTAAATATGGATGTTTTGTTGTGTCCTCTATAGTTAACTTTCTCTCCCTGAGTGTGCACACCCAGGCATATACATATATTTTCTATAAACTGCCTGCAGGAATGCTTCAGCTCCATCCATTCATTGTAATCGTACGGCATAATCAGAGCAAGGATAAACCACAAGTCTGATTGGTTTGAATAGAAAAAAAAAAACAAACAGACAAACTATAGATGCTTTTCCAGCATTTTGATTCCAGATCAGCTCTGCAGCTTTGAATACAAAAGTCCGCCGCACGTTTGGTGCCAGCTGAATGATCCCTCTCCCGCATCCCACCCAAAGGTGGGACAGGCACACGGAAACGGTCCCCGCATGCCACTGAAAGCAATGTTTCCTTTTTTGTTGGTTTTCCTTTGCTTTTGGCTTTTTTTTTTTTCTGAGAAAGGGGACGGTGCTTCCTTAAATGCAATACTTGGCACAGGGCCTGGGATCTCTTAAAGCAAATGACTCCCGTAGACCTTTGGTGTCATTTTCCTCAAGATGACCTCTGCTTTCATGCCAACCGGTGAATCCATCCTGTTATTAATGCACGGGGCCGGGAGGAACAGGTACTCAAGCCCCACACCTGAAGAGCATCCAGAAAGCGATGTGGTCAGCCTGCTTTTAGCAGGCTCAGCCTTTGCCGAGGCCATCCCTTCTCTAAAACCACAACCATTCAGCCACATCACAGGAGACCTGAAACAGGATGGCACCAACCCGCTTTCACCGGCAAGGCGCATTGATTCATTTAGCAGCTTTATTTAACGATCAGTTTATTAATAAGGGAAGAGGCAAAGAAAGCAAGACAGCGTGAAGGCAGCCAGAGACACCAAGCAGATTTATTAATTTAAGAAGGCTGATCACTTTCCTTCATTTTATCTGACAGAGTTGGTGCAAGAGAGTTACATTTCTCTAAGTTTTTCTACTCTATGCTGTGCTATTTTAAAAGGATTTCACAATAAAGGAAGCTGAAAGACTGTGCGCAGTCTGGAGACCGGATCTGGTGTGACATGATTATAGTATTTTAACCATATTTAATCTTACAGTATTCCCTCCTCTACAATGACTTTGCAGGAGGAAACCCTACAGAAAGGAAAATCTGTTCGTCCCACACCACAAAACACTGAATCGCATTGCAAGCTCCAGCAGCTCTTCCTACATATTAAAATGTTTTCATCAGGGAATTTGGAAGCAGTTGGGGTGGGGGGGAGGAGAAAAAAAATACTAGGTCTTGTTTGGTTCACTTTCGGGCTCATTTTCATTGGCACTAACGTTCCACTGCAACAGCTCCAAGTGCTTGAGGGAGCAGGGGCTGTTTGCAGTGGAGAGCACCACAGCTTTAGGAGCCGATACCAACAAATAAACCTGATTCTATCCCCATCCCCTTTAGCATCACGACAGCCCACTGTCTAGGCCTTGGCAAGAACCTGTGTTTCAAAATTGGAGAAGCAGGGTTCAGGCTGCAGGAAAGTGAATCTGCCTGCTTTCTTATAGAAAAGGGCTTTAAGCTTAACCACATACACACTCAGAGATACATCCACATAGATTTGGGAAACTCAGCCTCGGAAAGCACCATTCTCTATACTTCAGATTCTTTAAAAGCCATGAAATGTAAATCCTACCCCCTCCCCCCCATCTTGCTTCCTGCAGAGATCTCAGGGCCTGATCCAAAATGTCATTTAAAAGCTCCCTTTGATGGCAGTGGGGTTTAGATTAGTCTCCGTGTGAGCACAGGTGAAAAGAAAAAAGGAAAGAAAAAAGAAGGAAAGGGGAAAAAATTCAGAACAAGAAAAGAGAAAAGAAGAGAAAAGAAGAGAAAAGAGAAAAGAAGAGAAAAGAGAAAAGAGAAGAGAAGAGAAGAGAAGAGAAGAGAAGAGAAGAGAAGAGAAGAGAAGAGAAGAGAAGAGAAGAGAAGAGAAAAGAGGAGAGGAGAGAAGAAAAGTGAAGAAAACAGAAGAGAGAAAAGAGAAAAGAGAAGAGAAGAAAAAAGAAAAGAAAAGAAAAAAGAAAAGAAAAAAGAAAAGAAAAGAAAAGAAAAGAAAAGAAAAGAAAAGAAAAGAAAAGAAAAGAAAAGAAAAGAAAAGAAAAGAAAAGAAAAGAAAAGAAAAGAAAAGAGAAAAAAAGACGACTGCGAACAAAGTAAGAGGGAAGTGCTCCATGAACATACCTAGGGGACGGTCAGCCCGCTGAAGCCGCCTGGGTGACACCGGAGCTAAGCTTTGGATGCACGGACGGATCCTTTAGTTACGCACAGACTCCCCTTTTGTTCCAGGAATTGAATTTCGAAACAAACAAACAAGCAAACAAACAAACAAAGGATGCTGCCCTCACCCGTCCCCGTC